>JAQLOL010000022.1:1856845-1878484 GCA_029783665.1 Naso thynnoides | reverse complement strand
TGAGACCTCTCTGGAGGTCTTCTTTGATGAGGTGTCCATTCAGAAAAAGACCCTGTGATCATTTTACGCCGGATTATCCCTTTAAGCTTCCTCAAATGCTTTGTTGACCATGTTTGATGATAGACTCCATATTAATATCAAACTTATGTTTAAAGTCAAACAGAGGTCCAAGGTATGACATACTTCTAAGGTAATTTAGATTTAAAACGGATTTATGGCCCAGCCCTACATCAGACATGTTAGTTATAAAGAAACGTCTCCTCACAGGGAGAGGAAGAGGAGTCATGTTCCTGTGGAGGAGCAGCTGTCCTGTTGTCCTTTGTGTCAGGACGTCCTGAAGGATCCAGTCTCTACCAGCTGTGGACACTGGTTCTGCGGACAGTGCATCAGCTCATACTGGGACCAGTCTGCTTCATCAGGACCCTCCTCCTGTCCCCATTGTGGAGAAAGATCCAGAACAAGACAGCAGACAGCCAGTCAGAGCAGCTCTGTACAAAGTAAGACTGAACATCTGTTTGCTGATGTTGTCATCTCTGAAAAAGACTCCCTGCTCTTTTCATACATTTTGATATGTGTGTTCTTGTATTGAAAAATTCTAAGTCATAATTTCAAATTGAACAATTTAAAACAAGTGACAACAATACTTTAGTGGCAGCCAGGTAAGTATAGTATTATACAGTTCATGTAAGATACCGCTATTCTACTATTGCAGTTTTCTATTTCTTATGCAGCATCACATGTGATTTCAGGTAATTTTTCTGATAACTTTTGCTTCTTTGTATACTATGTTATTGTTTTTATTTTTGTAAGTCAAGTAAATTTTGTTTATATAGCGCCAAAACACAATAAAGTTGTCTCAAGACGCATAACATGTAGGTCTAGACCATGTTCTATAATTACCTCAGCCAAGGAGGTATTGTTTTCGCCAGGGTCTGTCTGTCTGTCTGTCTGTCTGTCTTTTAGCAACAAAACTTGAGAGTTATGGACAGATTTGGATGAGATTTCCAGGAAATGTCCGCAATGGGACCACGAACAGTTGATTAACTTTTGGGGGTGTTTTGGATCTCCGTGCAGTAGTTATGTCCATATTCATGACTGTAATAATAACGATTCTCTCTCGCATTTGACTTGTCTTCACACGCTCTCACACCACACCTCCAAGTTTATCTAGCACCCCCTGCCCTCCCTTACTCACGTTACTCCGTTATGCTACGGGTACCGGATCAGCGTCTGGGGGGTGAGCTGCCTTGGCGGAGGTCTGCGCTCTCTGAGTGCTTTTCTAGTTTATCTATTCTGTGTATGTTCTAGGTGTGTAGCATCAGTGTTGGGGAGCAACTAGTTACCTGCAATGAAGAGATGTAATTTAATTGCAGAACAAATGTAATCAGTTACAGTTACTTTGAAAAAAAATGTAATTAAATTAGTTACTTTTGAAAATGTTAAAAATTACAAAGGGGAAAACACGTGAATATTTTATGTAAAAAGCTTAGGCTGTATGTTGAATAACCTTCATTTTGTTGCCATGTATGTTTTGATGTACACAATTCCTTCTTCTGTCATTTCCAGTCAAGGCCATTCAGTAAAGTTTGATGCTTCTGATTGGTTCTCTCTTTCGCAGCACCCAACATCTGCCATTAACACTGCCTGGTTTAAACATTAAAAATGGTTGACAGTTAAAAACATTTGTTAACAATTAAGAAAAGTTATCAAAAAGTAATCAAATGTAATAAGTTACATTACTTTGATAGAATAATTGAAAAAACTACATTTCTTATTACATTTTAAATATGGTAACTAGTAATCTGTCACCTATTACATTTTAAAAGTAACCTTTCCAACCCTGTGAAGCATGAAAGATCACAGATTCATTTCATTGTTCATCCCTGTACTGCACAAGGACGAATGACTTACCTTCATACCATGAATACTAATGTGTATTGCAGATAGTAGCAACTTCCAACACAGTGTAATTCAATGCAACTTGCTCACAAAGGTGGAGAATTGTTTTGGTCCATGTGTCATTTTATTAAAACATACATGCACACAACAACAACAACAAAAATAAAAACAACAAATACCGTGACAGCCAGTCTTGTACAAAGTATCCAAAAGCTTTACTTGAGTAAAAGTAAAGATACCTCACTGGAAAATGACTCAGGCAAAAGTGAAAGCTGCCTATTAGAATATGACTTAAATAAAAATCTTTAAGTAGCTGGTATTTACTGTACTGACGTATCAAAAGCACAGTGAATATTACTGTACTTAAATATCAAAAGCAAAAGTACAAGTAAAAAGTAACATGTTAAAAGCAGTCAACTTTTACTTTTTAAACATTGTTTACTCCTCATTTATGTTGCCTCTGGTCTACAAAAGAACAGAATATCACAGTTATAAAACAAAATGCCTCACATGATTTACCAATGATCCAACTTTTCGGTCTGTGATCCAACATTACAACCAACACAAAACAAAAAAGTCACTGGCAAATAGTCTACCAAATTTCTTTTGGTTTGATATAGTAACTAGTAACTAAAATGCTTTTTTGAAATGTAATGGAGTAAAAGTATCGATTTTCTTTGGAAATTTTATGTTGGGGGTTAAAGTCTACAGAAATAGAAATAGTAAAGTGCAGATTTCCCTCCCAAAAAACTATTTAAAGCTCTAAGCTGCTATTTTGAGCAGTATTAGTTGTTTAAAGAGCCGGTTTTGTAAGCGTGTTGCGCACCGCCCCATTTCGATGCATGTTAGCCGTTTTTGGGCTGTAACTTAGCTCCGGTCAAACCCGATACAGGTCAATGAGTGAAAAAAACTCTCTGGAGGTCTTCTTTGATGAGTGCCCATTCAGAAAAAGAGGGATCATTTTTTGCAGGATTATTCCTTTAATGATCATTTTAGCAGGCCCCTCTCATGTCTCTAACTGAGTTAAACAAGGTTTAATCTCTGAATGTGTAAGGTTTTATTTAATTGCATGACAAGTTTTATGTGAGCTTTAGCTGTCAGGATAAACAAAGCGTGAAGTCATTAATCCAAAACAAACATTTTGTCACACTAATCGTTTGAGCAAAAGTATCACATTTTGATCCCATGCAATAAGTGGTAGCATTGCTCTTTTTGCCTTGGCTTTATGGCTTTATCATTGCCTAACCCCTGAAATCTGCCCCTGATCATCATATTTTCCTGTTCCTCTTGTACTGACGGCAAAGAAAAATCACACATGCTGCATTACCTAACAAAAATGGATCTCTGCACATAATGCACCTTAAATTACGCACTGTAGAAGATGTGTGAAGTGCAGTTCTCCATAAAATATAATCACGGTTATAGACTTACCATTTTCTTCTTTCCCCACATTTGTTGCTAGCATGGTGCACTATGCTCCAAAATAAGCAAACGATTGTTAATGTGCAAGTTATGTTATGTCTCAGCTTATTATCTCAGAATCAACATAAACATGCACCATTTTGTATTTAAAAGGGTGGAAAGGCAAAGCAAGCAGGCTAAAACACAGAAAGTGAATCTTCAGGCCTCCTCACCTTCAGGCGCATCGGGATTTGGCGAAAACCCGGCATGACAAACAGGCTCCAGATGCCATACAGGCCTGCGAACAGAGCACTGAGGCACGCCGACAGGATAGGATGGGGTCTTTTTGAAGAAAGAACCCTGGCATGGTCTTGCATAATAATCTCAATGGAGTCCTCCATAGTACAGCTGAAATATATCAAATAAGGACACATATTAAGACAGCCTGTAAAAAGTCACTAAGATTATCCTGTAGGGAAATATCTCAAAACTCTAGAGTGATCTGTAGCTTGACCGATACTGTATAATTAAAGTCTATGCTGACATTATTTGATTACTTAAAAATGTAACACAATACATCAGTAGATATAGATAGAAATAAACAACACCAACATGTTTTAATAAGCTTTACCTATATCCTTTTTTTTTTTTTTTTTTTTTTTTTTAGGAGTTTTGGTTGTGGCCCTGAATGGCCATTTCTGTCAGCAGGAGAAAGTTGACCAATCAGAGCTCAGGAGTTAAAATTCAAGATTGAGGATATTAACATCCTGCACTACAGAGCAGAAGGAGCAGGTTAGCTATCCAGCTACATTCATGGAAACACTGACAGAAAAATGGCTAGAACCATGCTGAGACTGTAAAACTCTTGGCCTTTTGTAAGTTGACCTCTCAGAAAAAACAAATTTCTTTGATCAGATACAAAAAAATGCTGAGCTCCTGTATCTTATGTCAACTGAAAATGAAGATAATGCAGACAAGCATATGTGACTGATGGACTCCAGAGCCAGTTAACATGAACACATTCTGCCCAAATGACTGAAATGAAACAAAATGCTGTTTGTTCAGCTTCTTTAAAGCAGATTCTTTTCGGTGGCCTCTTTATCGACCCACATATAACCTACCAAAACCAATGCTGACCATTTAATTGACCAGTTATTCAGTTAAGCTCTTAATGTTCCATGAATACACATTTTTGAAAAGTTTGTTTTTTTTAAATAAATAAATAGCCTAGGTTGTGTTTTTTAAAACACAACTCTGTACTTACTTAAGCTAAAAGTAGCCTAAGCGTAGTAGTTGTCATCTGAATATCAACCTGTTTGGTTTCATTTAGAAAACTGTCACATTAAAACAGGAGAAGGTTGCTCAGGCCAAAAATAAACTGTTCTCCTCTGTGAGACAGACAGCTCAGGTTCTTATCAAGAGGTCAGGCTTATGTAGCAACAGTATTTTGATTTCTGCCAGGATTGCTCTGTCAGTCATTCACCACATGGCAGCTTCTGAGAGCTGCCTGTTTCAACCAGAGCACCTTTTCCAACAGCAGATGGTGCCACTGTGGCCTTTTCCCATGCAGAAGCCTCTAGAAAAGTTTTGTTTACCACCACGCTCGGGTCATGTCCTCAAACTATGTGAAACAAGAGCGCAATCCATCACACGACTGAAAGATTTTACTCGCAGTGCGTCATTCGCGGTTCCTTATCGCAATGAATTATTTCAGCAGCTTTCAAACTGCAGGATTTCGGGTTTTTTACACTCTGGATGAAATCAGTGTAAAAAGTATTAGGTAAGTAAGCGAACCAGCAAATAATTGGCCTACTTATGAGCAAGAGGAACGCAATCAGGGTACAGCTTTGGGAACATTTGTGAAGTTATGACACAAAATCTAAATTTGTAGAGACAGAAGAAATTATGCAACCTACCTGACCCGCCCTTGTGTCTGCTGCGCACTCAACAGCCTGCGCGCACAGATCCTCCAGTCAAAGGGCAGTCAGTCTGCGCCACAGCCCGCCTACAACTGCACAAATACCCAATCAAATGCCAGCTAACTGGCTGCTGATACAGGACGCATGACAGTCAAATCCAGGGCTTGTATCTGACATGTAGTCCAGATTTATAGGCCTCCATCCTAACGTGAAGTGTCTGGTACTGTGGCTGTCTGTAGCGCATGATGGACTAGAAGACAATGTAGGCTTCAAGTTTAAGATGAGTAACAGGGGGTAGTTAAAGCAAGTCAGTGTAAAATAAAAATGCTAAGAATAATTGCAGAGATGTTCCTCACTTCCCTCTCGCAACAGCGCATTTTGCATTTGCACCTCTCACATTAATTATGCAGCTTTCATAATCCGCCTAAAGGAGAGCCGATGTGATTACAATTACAAAGATGCCCCCTTTTCCCCCCACTTCCGCCGCCGTCGCTCCTATTGAAAGGCGCAGGGCCGCAGTAATAATGCTCATCAGCACTCAGGCCTCTCGTATTTGCTCAGCCGCTTGTTCTGTGAAGCGGAGCTGGCTGCATGGGCGGGGGGCGGCGGTCAGACCGAGCGAGCGTGACGCAAAACGGGAGGCCATTATATTTACATGCAGAAAAAAAAGATATGCTGCCCAGCTGGGGGTTTATTATAGCAAGTGGAGAGTTTTTTTAAAGCAGGCAGGAATCACTGAGGCCGAGAATGGATTTGTATGGGAAGGTAAGCAGGATTTTATTACGAGTCTTTGCAGAGAGAGAGAGAAACGCCGCTTTATATCAACAACGTTTGGTAGTGACGTGTGCTGACTGGACAAAGATTTCCAGTTTAATTGTATTTAAGTCTCTTGAACCTTCATAATGTGGAGCGATCGATGGCTGCCTCTTATTTAAAACGAACTACAGAGGTTTTTCCTGCGCATCCACGCTAAATCATCCAGCTGCCCACAGCTGTGACGCGCTGCATGCTGAGTAATGTAGTCGCGTGTCCGCGTTCACCGCCGCACTCCGCCTCCGCGTTGAAACCGGGGAAAAAACTACAACCCCCAGCGTCCTGACGTCCGAAACACGCACGGGAAACGCGCTTGCCGTCGCTCGTGCTCATCTCACGCGAGCAAGCCTCGTCAGCTCAGGGGGCGCGTGCCACAGCCGAAGCGGAGGGGACAGCTCCTGGGTGCTGAAATCGGTCCGCGCTCCAAAGAGAAAAGAGCCACAGAGGGGGGAAGAGAAGCAGCGGCCGCGTTAGACACAAATACAAAGCCCGTGTGCTGCAGAACAGGGACAGATACAGATAGAGCCGAGGCCTTCAAAACAGGTTTGTTCAAACAATGTCCTCAACGCCTTCTGCTACTTTCATCTGTGAATAGTTACATGCAAGAATATCACGGAGAGATGAAATGACCTCCTGCCCAGAAATGCTCGTGTAACATTAGCTGGCATGCGGCTCCCTGCTCATCTACATCGTGTCATTTCGTATTAGATCGACTGCTTTTATCGTGATGCGTGAAAATGCCAGCATTGTCCTTGCCAATGCTGCCACAGCGGTGTTTTTGTTGTTGTTTTTTCATACACGGAAGCGAGCAGGATGTGCAAGATCGAGGTCCGGCATGTTTTATGGCTGCATGGGCTAGATAGAGAGCTTGGCTGCCGGTGACTGGCAGCGCAGAGGCTTTGTCAAAAAATTCACCTTGGAGCAGAGATGACCGTGCTCTTGTCATACGCCGTGGTACTCGTGTCCTGCAGGTCGCCGACCGCTGACAGCTTGCACGCAAAATTCTCCGTGGAGATGCGCTGGTTAGGTGCAGGATTCATTTTTTATAATGGCCTTTGTTCAGCTGCAGACTGTGACAGTTTTAACCCAGGAGAATTTTCAGTCCCTGGCGAAGCATGATTTTCCATTAGGAACGCTCTGCAAATGTACAAGCAAAACATTACACACTGAGAAATACTGAAACCGGCTTGTAAGATTGTAAAAGAAGTTTGTAAAATGCAAAAGTATTTTTCCCAGTGCAGAAATCTGCTGAATCTGAGCTGCATTTCACATCAGTTCTAATTATAGGCTAAGAATTTGAGTTGAATTAGTCATTTTGAAAGGGTTTAAGAGGACAAACTCAGCTCTTTAAAAGCCTCCTTATCTAACACTCATCAATACAACAGCTTGCTGTGCTGGTCATGCTGGTTCGCCTGACACAGCCTTCTGTCACCTCTGATCTGTGGCCTGTTATACCAGAATTTACTGGTACTCTGTGAGCAGCATCCAGCTCTTCCTGGCCTGTGTACATCAATTAACAGTAGTTTTGTGACTTAAAAGCAAATAACCAGTTTCTCATAAGATAGATTAATCTCTTGAGTGCGCCAGAGCTCCCAAAAGCTGCACATGAATTTAAGATAAAGCTGTTAATGAAACTGTCTGTCTTGTTGTTGCAGATGGCTGCCACTCAGGATATGAAGGGGAAGGGCGAGGGAGGGGACCAAAACTTTGACTACATGTTCAAGCTGCTGATCATCGGCAACAGCAGCGTGGGCAAAACGTCTTTCCTGTTCCGCTACGCCGATGACGCTTTCACCTCGGCCTTCGTCAGCACAGTGGGCATCGACTTCAAAGTGAAGACCGTGTACAAGAATGACAAGAGGATCAAACTGCAGATCTGGGTATGAAATATTCACACCCAGGCATTAAACATTTAGAAGTGAGGTACAAAATGTTTGACTCCTAACCCCACCAGAAGTGGATTTGAGCTATTTCTGTATATCCCGCACTGCATCTCAAACTTACGGCACAAAAACACATTTCTGCTATGAAGCAGCAACAAGAAGAACAAGAAGCCACATTCACATTCGCCGCCCATATTTTCTCTGTCATGCCAACCTTGCACAAATTTCCATTAAATTCAGTTAAATCGAGGGCCTTTGCATTTTTAAACACAGTTAATGTCTGGAAGAAATCAGTCTTCTGTTGTCCTCCAAGGTCTCCTGGAGGACTCCCTCAGCTCTAAGGGGGAAGGGTCTCTGCAGAGATGCCCTGCCCCCTCGTTTCTCTTGTTCCACTCATCTTTGTGTTCCTGCAGAGTGACTCCTGTCTGTAAAAGGCTGTCAGTCTCTGCCCAGAGCCCACTTTCTCCTGACCTCTGCCCATATCTTTCTCTGTTGATCAATACATCTCAAGGACTGTGACGGGTTGTGAACTGATGGCAGTGTGCTTACAAAAGCCCTGCACACACAGGATCACCTGTACACTAATTCAATTTCAGTTATGGCTTTGGCTCAGGACAGACTGTGCTCACTTGGTATGCTTGGACACACTTAACTTCTCATATCTAGTTCAAGAAATGCATTGCATCATGGTATATATACTTCAGTCAAAGTATAGAATGAATATTTGAAGCTAATCCCACTTAATCCATCGATAGAAAATTAACTGCCAACTGTTCTGATAATCGAATAATCGTTTTAGTTATTTTCCAAATAAAACAGTTAAAAGAATGACTGGTTTAACCTCTTCAATGTAACAATTTGCTGCTTTTTTGTATAATTTGTGATTATAAATGAGGTGTCTTAGTGTTTTAGGCTGTTGCTGGGACAAAAGAAACAGTTTGAAGATGTCAGATGGGGTTCTGGAAAATTGAGATGAGCATTTTTCACACGTTTTTGACATTTCACTGAATAATCTTTTAATTGATTAATCATCAAAATAATCCTTAGATTAATCTCTACTAAATATAAACAGTAGTTGCAGCCCTAACAGATCCTGTAGGCATGCTAGCAAAATAAATGCCATAAAGGCATTTCATTTACAAAATAAGGTTTGTCACCATCCTATCCTATCATCCTATATTTTGCAATATTAGTTTTTTTTTTCATTTCATTGTATGAATTCAAACAAAGAATATGTTCAGTTCTTTGTTCCTTGGTCTTACAAACATGTGGTGCATCAGCTGTGTGTTTAATGAACTGAGGAAAGCTTCAGGAAAGGCTGCATTGTGTTGCCTTCTCTTGGTTTTACACTCTGCAATGTCAGTCGGTAGACAGATGGGAGTCTCAACATTACTGACAGGAGACTAGTATGTGTTAGTTTGGCGAACAGCGGGGAAGAACACGGAAGCAACACCTTCCTCACAATGTGTGGGAAACTGAAGAATGTCTCAGGCTGTTTAATTAGGAGTTCATCTGAGCTGCTGAAGTCTTGTAATACCTCAGAGACAGCGAGGGGATGGAAACGTAAAACCAGCTCTGTTTCGCTCAGTTTCTTTAACTTCCTCTCCTGTCGCTCTCACTCTCTTTTTGTGCTTCACCCAATGCCAGCCTTTGTTTTGACGATTTGCTCTCTCTTGTCGTGATAGTTGTCTTTTGCAGCAATTAGCCACCACCAGACATTTGGTGTTTGCTAATCACAAAAGAGACAAAGAAGCAGCGTTCCAGCAGGATGTGAAATCTGGATTTGAACAGTAGAATAACTGGCTAATCAGGATAATGTGTTTTTATCATTAGCGAAGACGAGCACATTCAGGGAGAAAAAGGATTGTCCTGGCATCCACAGAATTGGCTTGTCTTTTTTAATTGGGTGCACAGAGAGCTTAGACTTACTGTACAGTAACTGGCCATTTAAAGTGATGGCTATTGGCAAAAGTCTTTGTGGTAGTCGCACCGTTTATCTGCTGAGAGATAAAAGTGTCAAAAAGCATCATAGAGTCGTCCCTGTTATCGTTTTTGGCTGAAGTGAATGAAATGCGACGCTGAAGATCGCCAAGAGGATCCGTTTGAATAACTGAAACTCATTTTACTGAATGAAGAAGAGTTGGGGCGAGTGTCAGCCTCTCCACTTGAAGTAGTCAGCTCCTTGGATTGATTTCTGGTGAGCTGCAGTCTACGAGCGAAGCTTTTCAAGCAGCTCCAATTCATGGGACTCAGCTTTTTTTTTTTTTTCCTGTTCTGCGCTGTCTTTTTATTTGAGAAAAAGCAAATCAGCTCGCTTTAATTGCAAGGAAATGCCAAGGTCATTATGCAGCACTCGGATGACAATCAATAGTGTAGGACTGAGTATTCAGACATGAACGAAAACTGAGATTAAAACAGTGTTCAGATGATTATTGCACATGACTTGGTCCATCCACAGCAACAGTAAATAAGTAGGATGAAACATCATCCCCCTCTTTTATGCTGTTCAGAATGTAACTCCACAAAAGATGCATTTTATACAACAAACACCAGCTGCTGACATTAAATGCACACATTCACATGCAATTTTGGAGTCATTGTAAACTGACAAAAGGTCTTAGCTGCAGCGTGTGTGCGTAAGCTCGGCAGAATGTGAGCTCTGTCTCTATGGAGTGAAGGTCAGAGCTGTCCTCTGGCTATAACAGGCTCACTGTTGCAGCCATGTACAGACTGATGGAGAGCGAAACCAATGTGGCAAATACAATACAGTGCTGCCTGTCGGGCTTCTGTTTAACAAGAGCCAAGTAGAGCAGCCAGCAGTCCTCCATCATGATTCACAGAGGCCTGCAAACACACTTGTTGTGGGTGGAATGACAGCACAGTAAACATACTGTACAAACAGGAGGGACATCATGGGGATTTATTATTGTATGACTTACCATAAAAACAACAAATCTATTCATCTGCGAAAAACTGCCGGCAGCTACTTTGAGTAAAAAAGATTAAACAAACTAAAAAAGCTCCTATTTCCATCTCTGCCTCATGGACACGCTCACTGTAGAAAAGCTTCATCTGTCTGGACTGGGATCCATTAGCATTTTCATTGACATCTCGTAGCAAGGGCTGCAGCGGGCCCTTGTTTCCAGGGCAATGTGTGTACAAAGTGCTGCACCTTGAACACTGTGTAATCACTCGCCTTTGAGCAATTTGTTCAGCCTTATTATGAGCAGCAAACTGTTACTCAATGTTCAAAACATTTAACCTCAGTTTGTTTTTTTTTCTCCGAGAAATGCATGCCGTAAGCTGAGCTCATAACACTGCACCATCGAGTGTTTAACACAGCTGAGCGATTATTTTATTGAGGAGAGGACAGAATCAATCACTTCAGCCAAAACTCATTCGCTTTTTTTTGGCATCTCATCAATGCAAAGCCAGTGAGGCAATTAGCATAATGATTGTTTCCACATCATAAACACAACAAACGTATGCATTATTAAATAAGAGATGTAGATAACATCCTAAATTCCTGTCCTGATGTGATTAAAATACATTAAGCTCTTAGTATGTATAATTAGCTGTGCATTAATAATGTGTATCTGCTCATTTCACCATTACAGACTTGCATATATGTACTGAGCGTGTCAAATTTGCTGAGTCTGACTGCATGAATATAAGTCAGGCAGCTAATGGCAATGCTGAATGATTTCTTCTTTGTGTAGGACACAGCAGGCCAGGAGCGCTATAGGACAATCACCACTGCATACTACCGCGGGGCCATGGGCTTCATCCTCATGTACGACATCACCAATGAGGAGTCCTTCGGCGCCGTGCAGGACTGGTGAGTCGCCATGAGCTCTCTGGAGTTACTGTCAGATCCATTTTTGACGGCTTTTGTGTGTAGATGTTATCTCCTTTCCTGGTTCTTTCGGTGGATTGTATCGGTTTGTTATGAATTGCTAGAAAATGCAGTCAGCTGATATCGTGCACATTTGACATATTGCATGTTTTTTCTTTTTCACCAAACCAATCTGCAAACCTGAACTTTTCCCATCCCATCTCACTTATTCTGCTCTGTGAGTCTTGTTATGCAGTGTGCATGCACTCATACTTCACAGGCTTGGAGATCTAAGGGAAACTTGTCAAGGTCATGGCTCCCGTCCATCCATGAGTCACACAAGTGTCTGCAGGCTGAAAAGTAACAGTCAGCCATGCCCAAATGTCGGTGATTTATGATGATGCATTCATGTCTAAAAGAGGACTTGAAAGGCAACGTTCAGTTGGCTGCAGAAACCAGGTTTCTGGGTTAGGATTCTTGCTCCAGAAACAGTCATCAGCACAAAAAGTGCCGCACAAACAGCCAACAAGCTTTAGTGTAACACAAAAGAATTTCAGCTCTGCTGTAGGAAGATAAATGCACGTTTTAATTTATTTTCTGCTGAACTTTCTCCTCGCACCCTGACTCTCCACAGGTGTTGTGGTGAGAAAATGTCATCTTTCATTTTATTTACACCCTGCTGTCCTCTTATCTCAAGTCTGCAGGCCCAAAGAGATTACAGAGCACAGACTTTTGAATCATCATGAAAATATTCTCATGATGTTTCGTTGCATCTGCTGCAGGGAAACGATTACTCTCATAGACCTGATATAGAAAGTAGTATCGTTTTGCAGTTGACATAAAAACCATGTAGTGTTAATGCTCTGTAGGTGAATGACAGTAAATATTAGGGTCAGTGTCTACTTGGCCCTCATCACTCTGTTAGCTGCACCTGACAGCTGCATAAGGAAGCCATGATTGTATCGAAGTGAGCACAGATTTGATTTACTAACTGTGTGATTATTCAAATTATTAGCATGCATTGTGTCAGAATCCTCCACATAATCAACCCGGTTTTGTTTTAGAATGAATATCTCTGTATGCAAGAAAAACAAGGCTGTCTTGTAAAGAGCGGTCAGACCCAGACGCACATATTATTCTTTTAAGGCCCGTCTGACACTTTGATGGAATACTGCAGTCTGAGCACAGTCTGTGATGGGTATCTTAATTAATGGAGCCAAGTGTGTCACATGCAGTGACAGTCCTGGAGGGTTACCTGTGAGCTTTCTGAGCAGACAGTGCACACATCAGTCAGCTGTATACAAGGGATGAGGCTTTTTGTTACCCTTCATGTAACCACAATTCTTCCTTTCTGCCTTTGCCACAGGCTTTAATTCCACTTTCTCTTTCCCTTGTTCCTTGTGACAAGGTTGTAGAAAAAAAGGGGTTACCATGGCAACGGCTCCTTCCCCGGCTGTGGCTGAATTAGGCTTGTGACGTGCTCATTTCCTGCCCATGACAGATACGAAACAGGGAAATGTTGGAACGCTGACATTGAATGTAGAGCTTTTAAGAAATCATGCTCATTACATATGATACAGTGTTATTACAACAGTATTGTCCAAGGATTTGTTTCACATTTTCACCCTCCCTCTTTTTTCAAGGGGCCATATTGTTCAAAAATCACTGGTAAATACGGCCTCTTTTTAAGCCTGCACATGCAGCTCTGGTAGACTTGATCCAACCGTGATTATTTTTCTGTCAGTGAAAAGTATCAGCTGTTGGAAATGACCCACATCTGAACCGCTAACACAAGTCAGAACTGGACAGAGACGGGAGGCGTGCCAGCATCATGCTGCTCTCTCTTTCTCTCTTTTTTTGAGTCGTTGTTTCTTCCTCTCTCTGAACGGCTCTCTCTCTCTGCTGCTTTCAGCCTATGGTTTGTCAGCTGCCCTACTTTTAGTCAAACAGCAACACCACAGGAGATATTTGTTCCCTAAATTCCTTCTTAAAATATGTTTCAAACAGTGCCAGCATATCTCGAATTCTCACCGTTAATCTTCTTTATATGAATGTTGAAACTGTTGTTATGATGCTGGAACATCAGACATGGCTCACAATGAATGTACACATAGTGTATGTGGTGCAGGCAGTTTCATTATAAATGGTATCTTGTTGTCAACGATGTAGCAAATGACAAACCAAGCAGAAATCACTGTCCTCGCCATTTTAAAAGGCACTGATTAAACCTCTATAGTGTCACCTCTGTTCATTAGAATTACACATGTACATGTATATGTGTACATGTAAGTTACCTATAAGTTTTTACATAAAAATATAACTCTACAAGATGTACTTCTACACCTTTGCCTTCATGAGTATTTCTGGATCAAAGTTGCCCCATTGCAGCACCAATGTGGAAATGCTCGGACGTGGCATTGACTGCCTGTTTTGCTCATGATATGTCCTGCAGCGTATAAAAAAACCCATATGGCCATTTTAACAATGTTAAAAACTTGATTCTTATTGGAGGAGGTCTTTAGCCCTGTTTGATGTGACAACATCTTGTAGGTAAGATGGTAACAGCAAATGGGGTAACTTGTAAACATCAGCACTGACGGATTAAATAAACAGATAGCCACAAAAAGATGTCAAAAGTATTAATGTTATTTATATAGATAAATATATCAAAGGGCCTTTTCTCCCTTGGAAAATGCTGCAACATTTCCCCAAAAAAAGGTGACAAATATTAATGTCTTGTCATATTGTTATCATTTTAATCGATTTGACAAATATTATATGGCTTCATGCTGTGGAAGGCTTCCGTTGTATTACAAAGCTAAAACCTCATCATCAGGCATTTGTTTGCAAACAATAGCCATGATTTTAATTGTTTATCAGTGTGTTAAGGGTAACCAAGAATAGAAGACAAATGAGTTCATAGTTGGCGTTACGTGATATTGGATATCCATTACTTCATATAGGCCTACATGATCAACACATGGCAAAGATGACAAAAAGCTACAAGTGTGAAAGAAATGTGGAATCTGGAAGTTGTGACAATAACCGCGCAGACTCGGCGGTCTGCTGAACAAGTGGCATCAAACAATGCTGTTTTTGAAGAAATAACAGCCAGCATATATATGACAAGCTTCTCTCATCAGCACAAAGAATGAATATGAACTGACTTACCGATGATGTTTTCATTCAGCAGCTGTCTAAGTTCCTCTCTGAAAAACAACATTTAACCCATTGTAGCCAAATTTCATGTCCAAATTATCCATTGGCCTAATGCAAAAACACACCAAATTTAAACGCCAATACAAACAGGTCTGTCACACCCTGTCCCCGCTGGTGCTGTTTGCTTCCTGCATAAAACAAAAACCCCTCGTCTCTGCTCTGCTCTGCAAACACATGGATGTGATCGCACTTTTTTTTTTTTTTAATACCTCAATCAACACACAGAAGCAAAAGTTATAACCAAATAGGCAGATTGGTCCTCAGGTGCGGCCCTCTGCCAGTGGGCCTTAGCCTCCAGCACCACTGTGCTACCTCACTGGGAGATAGATTATGGACATTTGTTCAAATAAAAATTGTAATAATATTAAATGCCGTGCTTATTCACTTGCAACATACAGTGTATTGCAATACTTTACTGCATTGTAACATTACTACCCTAATGCATGCTAGCTTGATTATAGCTTCAAAGCTAAAGACACAGAGCTCAAAACAACCCACTGGGCCCCATTTGTGGGTGTGTTTATCTTTAGTATAGTTAACTATTATTTGGCATCAGCTGTCAAAGCAGATTTGTTTTAGTAGTAGTAGTAGAATTTATTTGTCCCCGTGGGGAGATTGGTTTGCAGCATAATCACATGGCATTTCAGAAACAACATAGAACAATACACAGAAACATAGACATATTCATCACACTTTGGCTACGGTGCAGTGGAGTGAGAGAGACCAGCACTATTGCAGGAGTAATAACAACAATAACAGTAGCAGTCACCTCTCCTGCCCAGACCAGCAGCATTCAACCATTCAACAACCATTTACCCATGGTTGTTGACCATAACTAATACCCTGTGTATCTACACTATCTAACAGGCTGTTCGCAGTCTGTGCAATTTGTAACCAATCAGAATTCACCAGGGGCCAAAGAATGGATTAAAGGGAGGATGAAAAGAAAAACAAATATCAATACAGTGCTGCAGGGACAACATATTTTTAAAGGCCGACCCATAAGCTAGCTATTTGGTTCCCCTATACATAAAGCTAATGGGATTGTTCCATTGCATTGTGGATTATAGCAGAAAATATGAGTCTGAGTTATAATAGTTTGCAAGAGCAAGAGTCTAAACACAGCGAGGCTGTGAAGGCAGACCTGTGAGTAGATTGCATAGTGGCTCACTAAGCTACATTTCATCATTTTTTTCTTCAGACATGAAAAAACTTCAAAATCAGGACTGTTAACTGATATATTTTATGTCGTGGAACAACAACAAAAAAAGTCTTTTAATCTTGTGTTCACCACAGGCATCTAACCAAAAACACTCTTCAGAAAAGTTCAACAATGCTAACTCATTTCCGGGTTTTGGACTCATTCCTGTGGCTTTTTACAAAGCAGCTAGAAAACAGCAAATAACAAGCCATCTGATTAACAATGATTGCATATTTCCATCGCAGGGCGGCAATTGACCCACTTTCCTGCTGCTTCCATCCATGACTCAAATATTACACGATGCCAAACCTAGATGATGTAATCACTGTCATGACCAGCCCACATGGCAAACAAACTTTACCTCATGGTCACTCTGCCATCTTTTCCGTTCATTTCCTGTCCAATAAAAAGTGGCACAGAAACAATCCTGAAGCTTTTACAGAAAACAGCAATGGCATTTACTTGACTCTGATGGATTTTCTATTTTTTAATTTTTTTTGGTTGTTTGTTTGTGTTTGTTTCTGGTTACCTGCAGGTCAACCCAGATAAAAACCTACTCGTGGGATAATGCACAGGTGGTGCTGGCTGGAAATAAATGTGATATGGAAGAGGAGAGAGTGGTCTCAGTGGATAGTGGCAGACTGCTGGCAGAACAGTTGGGTAAGTGTTAGAGTGACGTTCATTCCTTAATGATGTTTAAACTGGATTGTTTTTTATTTGTTTGTTTTTGTTTTGTTTTTTTCTTGCTGGTACCCTTGTTTCCTCCAAGAAAATTATCAGAAATACAAAGAAGCAACTTCGCTTTAACTTTAGATAGCCACAATAACCCTCAATGCTTTTATTGACAATGAAATCATAAATATTCGTCATATGGTCCTGTCCTTTAATGTTCTCATGCTTGTCCTCTCTCTAAGGTTTTGAATTCTTTGAGACCAGCGCCAAGGACAACATCAATGTGAAGCAGACCTTTGAACGTCTCGTCGACCTAATTTGCGACAAGATGTCTGAGAGCTTGGACACTGACCCGGCCGTCACCACGGGAGCTCCCACTGCCAAACTCACAGACAGCGCTCCACCCCTCCAGCAGCAGGGATGCAACTGTTAGTGACTGGTGTGGTGAAGCAAAGGGAGGGCAGCGCAGGTCTTGTAAAGTGGTAGAGTGTGCAGAGTTTGATTCTCCCTCAGCTTTATCGCTCCTGCTAGTGCTGCTTTCTCTGGACTACAGTTCAAACCATGTTTAGCAGTAGAATTACAAAATGCAATCGTATTAACTCCCAACTTTATCACCTTATATCAAGAGCAGATAACCAGACGAACAGACGTAGCTGTTGTAAAATGTGTAACATTACAGGATATCTAGAATATAGAGGCACCATATTCTCATTCTCTAGCTAGTTAGTGTGATTATAAACCAAGTATGTTTGATAAGGCTGGAAATAGTCCACAGTCCTAATGTACAGTTAATCCTTAAGACCTTTAAAATCTTTAAATCCCAGAAGAATAATACGATGAGGGATAGAGTCAGTGAGTGCTAAAATCATTCTTTTATTCTTAATTTTTGTACAATAAGTATTTTCTTTTTATAGGATTACTTTGTCTCCTACAGCTGCCAAATCTATGATTTAGCGCACTATAGGATGTAGCGGCTTATTGTGTGTAATGAGTGTGTGGCTGTTGTGCGTGTGTACAATAAGTGAGTGTGAGTGTGCATGAGCGTGAGTTACAAATGAGTGATTTGTCATCTAAAAATCATCTACCTGGGATAAAAAAGTGGCCTTTTAGCATCTCCAACACGGCCTCTGTAGGTTCCTCTGTTATGCTTACTTTTGGAATTAACAAACAGTGTTGATGTTGATACTATTCCACGTTTTGCCGTCTGTAGATGTGTGATTTCTATGATAAAAATATCCATAAATCTTAAAAGCAACTATTTCTATGTGCTAGCCTCTAAAATGATCCTTTGTAGTTTGATGCGACAAGCATGCTGCCAAAAAGTCAATCATATGTACAGTTTTATTTATGCCAGCTGCCAGCTGCCAGCTGCCTGGAGAATAAAGAAACATCACCCGTCCAATACCTGGCCACACTTTTATATCAAAATCTAAAAAAAAGAAAAGCAATTACAGAATAAAGTGTAACTTTGTTTTTTTTTACTTGCGTATAGATTTTCAGTCCTCTACCCACCACTGGCTGCCCCCTATCTTACACAATTCCCCTTTAAAATAAACTCACACCAACAGGACACGGTCCAGTATTTGACATAAAACTACTGATCAGCTCTGGCATGGAATAAACAGCCATATATAAAAACATTGTTTATCCTTTGAGTCAGCATCCTAAAATGTCAAGTTTGTGCTTTAAAATAAAAATCCCTAGGAGAGAAAATTCTCATAAAAAACAGCTCATAATAGACATACAGTAGTTAAAAATGGCAAGCTCCCCCTAGCAGGTATACAGTATTGTAGGCTACTGTGGTGGTCCAAACAAATTCTAAATCTATATAGTGTAAAAGTTGTAGATTATTTTAAAACCCAGAAAGCCTCTTCAGTTCCAAAAAAAATAAATAAATGAATTTGTGCCAAAACATCAGTTTCTTCAGCATTGTTGTTTGTTGCATAGTTGAATTAAAGCTCCAAAAAATTGCATGAAGTCAGTCCTGACTTATCTATGTAGATTTATATATTAAGATAGTGTATATATCACTCTGTGTTACAGATTTAAGAGCATTGTCACAGCACTCGCTGTGAGATGCAATGGGCCAATAAGTGCAATATTTTATGAATGAACCCTTGTATATACTCCCTAATGTCCTCGAGTACAGCGACTCGATCTGCAGTATGTGAGTGACTGTTTGGTCAGAATGGCTCTGAAACTGACATACAATCTCTAAGAGGAGTGTGTGCTTTGTTCAGTGCAGCCACCGAATGTGTGACTTTGTGTGTGTGTGTGTATGTGCGTGTGTACCTGCCATATTGAACAGACGTAATATAGTGTATTGTTTGTGTATACCTTTTGTACAAATGTATTCACGTACTATATGCTGTTCCTGCTAACTGTTGGGTGTTGATTGAACTTGTGTTATCATGTCAAAATGCAGTGTTATTGTGAAAGATAGTCGGGACGGGGGGATATCTTAGTCTATGCTGTATGCCACACTGTTGTAATTCCAATACAAGGGATACACATGAACTAGTTCAAATAACCCTGCGTATATGTATGTACACGTGCTTTGTGCGTGTGCATCTGTGTATGTGTGTGATATTATGATTTTATGCTAACAGCCATGAAATAAATTATTGTAAAGATCTCCAGTCAAGATTCTAAGAGGAAAAGATATGCGGCAGCACAGATGCACAAACAGTCACTCTGGTTAAATCTCATTTTAGAACAGTATGACTCCACATATAACTGAATATGTTTGTTTCTCTGAGTGCAAGCAAAGTAAGAAATATGTTTTTGAGATTATAGGAAATAAATCAAATTCTATCAGTGGGTCTGTGTTCTCTCTCGCTCTCTGCTGGCTGTATGGAAGCATGAAGGGGGGGATCTGGCGGCTGCTGCCCTCTAACTGGGACCTGCTGTCTCAGTGACACTGCTGACTTCTGTTGATGCAGCACAGACGCCTTGTTTCATTTCTAGATAATGTCCGCCACCTAGTGGTGGAGTGCTACATCTGTGAACATGTGACTTTGTGCAGGTACATTTTTGGTGGTCAAATGCAGTGGTGAGAGTACACTCACCCAAGTACTTTACTTAATACTTATATAATGCTGTTTTATATTTCCACTTCCTTATTCTTTAAAAGCAATGCTAGAATTTTGGCTCCACTTATTTGACAGATTATTTGAAAGTTTTTCTTATAAATTAATTTATATGCATTAAACTGTCCAGCAGTACATATACTTATTGTTACCTCGGTAGCAACATTTAAATGCCATTTTAATCAGTAATAATAATCTAATAATGAATAATGTGACACCAGTAGTGAAATGTGACTAAATTCATATATAGTATAAATATATAGTAGTATATATAATACTTAATTACACCCAGTAGGTAAAAATTTAAAGTGTCTTGCCTAGTTCTTTACTTTCAAGTACTATTGTTTGGTTAAATTTTCTCTTCTGCTCCCCTAAGGTTCATAAACAGTCACTGTTTTCTTTGCTAGTTTAAATAGAAAACTACCATCTTTGAAGATTCTGATTTTACAAAGAAAATGTTTGATTAGTTCATAAAAATAAGATGCATTGCTGCAGCCAGAATTATGTAACAGTGGTAAGAGTAGTACATTATAATAATGGCGTGACCTGCACCAGCAACAACATTAATAAACAGAAAAGCATCAACAACAACAATAATAACTAGAATATTAATAATAATGATCAGATTTTTAACAAATGCCTTTCAGGACACCCAAGGTTGTCTTGTACAGTGCAATATATATATACTGAATATATTCTGCTGCAGGAGTGCTTCATATTTTGATATTTTAAGTAGCCTACATTTTGCTGATAAAATATTATTTTTCTAATTGTAAGACTTGTAACGGTGTATTTTTGCTTGGTAATGTGGCTTTATTGCATAAGAAAAAAGATCTGAATACTTTTTTTCAAACTTTTTATATGAATCTTTAAAATACTGTGTAAAACTACGCATTCTGCTGGACCCCCCCCCCAAAAAAAAATTTGATTTTGCACTGTCACAGCTAACGAGGATCAAATAAACAATAAATGTCAGGAGCAGACAATCTACAGACCACCTAAAATGGTTTAAGTGAGCGCCAGTGAGGTCTGTCAGGACTTGCTGCTTAGCCAGATATAGAAAATTTGGCTTTTTTCTCCTTTATCATTAAATCAAGTGTACGGTGCATCCATCCCACACTTACATCATCTGAAAAATGACAACAAACCAGTGAGTAGGCAGAATCAACCCATGCTTTTATTTAATCCATTGCATATAAAAACTTTTTTTTCATTCTTTTTTGTTTTTTACATAAAGTTGTATGATCTACAGTGCTATCCAATAAACTGCAATTAACAAGGAATCCATTAAAATAACATTTTAATTGTCTTGTGAAACGTCCAGACAAGTTGGCATTCTAAAGACATAACCCAAAAAATAATTGTCCTGAAGACCTTTTTTTTAAGTTACAGTTTGTGTTTTCCTTTCATACCATAAAAAATAGAACACATAAAGAGAAAAGAACCCACTGTTTCCGTTGGTCCAGGGCTGTTTAGAATCTACAGTATGTGTGTCAAAAGAAGAGTCCCACTTTTTGGGACAATGATGCACTCACCCAAACCCCCATCCCACCCCCCTACACTACAGAAAAAACAGTAAACCCTCCTCCTGTCCAGGCAGAAAAATGTCAGTGGTTTGGGATATTGCAAGTAATGAGAGTGGAAGTGTGGGCCGAGCATAGGTAAGCAACACACCGTCATAGTTTCAGCCATAATTAATGCAGCAGTG
>JAQLOL010000022.1:1844984-1856834 GCA_029783665.1 Naso thynnoides | reverse complement strand
AGATGTGTCTCAAAGCCTCTGTGCTTTGTAGGCTGTGGTTGAGCAGCAACTACACACTCCTGCGGTGCCCTGTTCAGTGTTTGTAGCTGTGACACCACCATGGATGTGTAGATGACTGCAGGAAGTTTGTGCAGATACAGCAAAGTTACTCCCATTCCGTTTCTACGACTGGTCGTGTCACATCTTTGAGCGCAGTGGCAGCGTGTGAGGAAGGTGCGAGTTGCTCAGACCAAGTCTACGGCAAATACGACTCTCAGACATCCGGCTATGGCCACACATCACTCACATAGTAAATCTATTACTTGTGGTTGACCTGAATCTTTGCAAGCTTCTGCACTGACTAGCATACGTTTCAGTGCTGTTTTTTTTGTGACAGAGCATTTGTGTTTGGCTGTGATAGTAAAAAGGCAACATCTTCAAATTCCCAACAAGATTTCAGGCCAACCTGAGCTAAGAGATTCACTAATGCAGCAAAAGAGATCTAGAAATTAAATTAGAAAAAGAAAAGGCTAAGGTAAATGACATGCGTTGAATTTAAGGCACAGCCCATGGGCCAAGGAACAGTTTCTTTTTAAAAAACAATTTGGCTTTCCCCCTCTCTTCACTGAGCTAGTTCTCAGATAAGCAACATGTCGATGGATCATTTTTACACTGACGCTCATGTGTAATAAACATTCTCTCAACAAGAGGTACGTAATACAGCCACACCATCACCAAAAGGGATGATAAGAATCAACCATTTACAACAAACGGCATTATGATAGTAATAACATTAATAATTATATATTATATACAGCACAATAAATATATGTTTGTAAACAGCGATAAAACCAGAAAATCTTATTACAGGTAAGGGCATCGGGTGAGGATGAAAACAAAAGAGAAGAAAAAAAAATATCTTGGCACAAAATGAAAGATTAAATAACAGATTAAAAAGTTTGGAAATGACACAAATAAAATAAGCACTCTTTAAAAAGCTGTGTGCAGTATTTCAAGTGTTTTTTTTTCCTTTTTTTTATATTTGTGGATTCAATTTTCCATATTTTATGTACACTGAGAGAAAAAGTAAAAGTATACTTGGGTATTGTAACTGGTAAGCTTGTGGTCTATGCTACAGTGAAATATTTACTGTACCACCTTTATATTGCAAAAAACAACTCAACAAATAGAAAAATAGACCAATAAATAATAGCATCAGGTGTAAAGTGAAAAATGAGGAAGAGACTCTTGTGTAAGACAGCACTGTTCAAGCCTCAGGATTCAGGAGTGAGTGTTTTGGCGAGTTTCAACATATTAAAAATATTAAAGTGTTGATATATGAATATATCAGTGCATTAGAGTATCTAAGAAGAGGATAGTCCTATCTGATGACTACGTGATGGAGCTGATTGTCTTGTAGAAAACAAAGACAGCAACTGGGTTCAATGTTGTAATGGCAAAACTCAACGTTACTTTGATGAAACATATATTCTTGCAACTTAACAAGTGAAGTGGCTGAAAACAAGCAGCTGTTGGGGGTTTGCACATCAAACAAAATGGGCAAGAAAAGTAAAACTAAGACAATAAAAGCTTTCAGAACATTGGTAAAAAATCACCCCAGTAGTTTTTTTTTAAACACCGTTACTATTTCTGTATATTCAGAGCACTAATCAAGCGTCTAAAAAAAGGTGCTTTTTGTATCAACTACAAAGCATTGCATTGTCTCAGGATGTGTTCAAAAGAACTGCAGGCAACAATAATAAAATTCAAAGGCTTCATCCACGTCACAAACAGTTTAGTTTCAGTGAGAGTAAAGCACAAGACTTCAGGCTCCTGCTTCCCTCTTAGTGAAACCTTCCACCAAAATAAGAGTTATTATGAATAAATTTCAAAATTTTAACTCACAGGAATAACCAAATATGAGTATAGTGGCATTGGAATAGTTGTATAAATGCTATTGGAGCAAGTGCAAACAACTCAGAACACTCCTAACGTAATCCAGCCGTGAAGACACCCCTTCAGAACACTGTGACGCATTTCTCCCCATTGGTCTCCAAAAGTTCTCTCAACTTTTCTGCTAACAAAAGAGAGCCTAGGATTGCAAAAGTAAATTCTAGAAAATATCTGAATCTTACATACAGTACAATACAAAAATTAAAGAGGTCTAGGACAGCGTCATGGCTGTTTCGATTTGAGCTTTGTATCAGTCAGGTTTTCAAGGAAGACTTCCGACATCAGAAACTTGTCTCAAAAAGCTCCCCAGTGTTCTGCAGCTTTCATCTCTGCGCCATCCCGTCGGGCTTTCAGTGGAACGACAGCACAAAATGCCTTCTAATTTGCAGTGGGGAGTAAATGACCTAAGCGAGAGGGAGATTCTCCTTGAACACACCAATAACCGTCTCTGTAGAGTATGGGCACTTGATAAAACACAGAAACACTGCTAAAACTTTCAGGCAAGGCTGAGACGAAGCGGAGGGAGGGGAGAAGTGATATTATGCATCCTACAAACAGCAGTGAGCAGACTGAGAGCTGCTCAACCACGTCCTGAACTAAAGCTTGTAAAGGGGAGGTGGCAAAGTTAAATAAAGACACACCACTTCAGTACAAACGGGAATGGAAAGGAGATTTCCTGAGTGCAAAAAAACTTGAAGAAGTACCGGTGGGCGTGTCTGAACAAAGCGGACAGGAGGAGTGGCCAAGGTGGAGAGCAGCGCACGCTTTGGAACCATAAACATAGATGTATAAAAAACACAGACAGACTCCACAAAACCCAAAAAAATATTCTATAAATAATCATCTGTCATTACTAAGAAGAACAGTTAATCAGGTAATGTCCATAAACTGCTATGTTTGGGGGGTTTTCTCCTTCTCCTCTTCCTCCTCCTCCTCTGCTACCTCTTCCTCCAAGACACATGGTTGTGAGCAGGGCGTTTCCCCCTCTTCCACTACCTCCTCCTCCTCTTCCTCCTCCTCCTCTTCGTCCTCCCCCACCTGTTCGTCCAAAGGAATCTCTGTGGATTCAGAGTCCTGTGTGCAGAGTGTTTTGGAGTCAGTACAGCTGTTTTCCTCTTCCTCCTCCTCCTCCTCCTCTTCCTCCTCCGGCTGGCTGCCGCTGTCTTTCTCAGTGTCTGACTCCCCGTCCTCCTCTAGGGTGAGCTCAAATTGGAACTTGTCCCCTCCTGGGGGCCGAGTGCCATCTTCAGGCTCGTCCAGGGCAGGAGAGGGGCTCTGTGGGATGGTGCTTTGATACCACTCCCTGTTGTCTTCCAACGTGTCCAGGATGTCCTGGGCGTCTGGGTGGACCAGGTCAGCCCATGTCTCCCACAAAGGATGGACTATATAGTCTATGAAACCAACCTGCAGGATGAATGGGGGACAAAAGGGTCACTCAAGGTGTGTCTACGTGCACTATCTGTGTGTGTAGAACATTTGTGTGCATGTTACCTGATTCTTTTCTACAGAGGCATTGTGTTTGTCGCACATGGGGCTGATCTCCATGCCCCTCTCCCTCTCTCGGTCACCCTGGCTGAAAAACTCCTCCATGATGCGGTCCGTCCACTGCCGGTACAGCTGGAGGGGCTTTGTCGGGTTGCTCAGGTCTGCACAGTGGACCATGTTCTGGAGAACCTGAATATTACAGTTAACAAAAGCTTAAACACTGAGCCCAAGCAGAGGTATTCCCTTGAAATTTCAGGCCTAAACTTTCATCTTATTATCAGGTAAATTTGTGCTGTAGTTTCAGTGTTTTATCATCTTCAAACCTGACCTTTAAGACAACCAGTCCAAAATGAAGGAAGCGATAATAATACTGCATACCATGACCTGCAAGTAGCCACTTTCTAGAGTGATGAGGCACTAAAAGCTGTGTTTTCTCCATAGATGTTAAAAGCTGTTAACAGCTTCAGTGCTGGAGAATCATCAGAGGACGTGGAATTCTTTGAATATATTTGAAAACAAAACATATGGATAAGATATGGATCTGCCTGTCAATGGTCGGTAGTTTGATCCTGACCTGTATCCTGTCAGAGTAGTTGTCCAGCAGCAGGACACCCGAGCTGGTCACCTTCTTGGTTTCCACCATAGTTTTCAGATCAGCCAGTAGATTCATGTGCTTGGACATGTCTGTTGCTAGCACCTGGAAACAAACAACATGGTCAGTATTTAATTCGGCGAACGGACTGATATGACACATGAGGAGAAAAAAAAAGCACGTAATGCACCTCTCTTAACATCATCATTACATGTTACCCTCCTCCTGAAGAAGCTGCTTTATGAAGGAATGTAAATCTTTTACTCACAATATCGATGACCATCTTTCGCAGTGATTGTCTTTGTTTTTTGGTCAAGTTTTGGAAGATGTCACAGTTCTCCTCTTGAAGAAGCTTGAAACCAACTGCTAGATGGTGGTTCTCCAACACCGACGAGTCATTGTACATCAGCGCTAGCTCTGAATCTGCACACAGGACAGCAGGAATAGTATCAGCTTGTGGCATTGGGTTTTTTAGGTCTGAGCACAGTACATCGCATACTGTTCTATACTTCCAGAGTATATCCAAACAAATACTAAGAAAAACAAACTTCAAATAGATCAAAAACAAAAAGAAATTTGCAATTATTTCACCCTGGTTACTTTGCGATGCAAAAAAATCCATCTTGCCATGTGTTATACATGAGGTTGCGTTTCATCCATTCGTTGCTCTGAGTAGCAGAAGAAAGCACCGGCATGTTTTCCACTGAGAGGTTTCCCCTCTCCGGGTCATCTGAAGGTCCTCTATCTCTATTTAGATTTTCCATTAAGATGCATTAGTCTCGGCCACAGTGGAACAGAGCAGCAGAAGGGAGAAAGGGGATCCTGCTCTGTTGCTCTGTGGCTGACAGAAGATCATTCTGGTGGCTCCTAACCAGAATGACTCACCCTGCCTTACTGCAGGGATTCCCCATTTGGGCTTTCGGGATGCACAACACATTTTGTGTGTTAAGTGTGTGAGACTGAGTGGCGTCTTTTCTGTGCTGCTAAGGTATTACTAATGCTTTTATGCAACACATACATTTGTTCTGGCCTCCAGAATGGTTGTTTAAAGCGATACCTAGTGGATATAAACTTTTTTATTTGTTTGTGTTTTCTTCTAAATTGCCAGATCAAGGTAATATCTGTGGTACCTCCAGCCACAAGTGAGTCACTTAGAGTAGAGAGATAGCAGCAGTTTCATCTCTTCAGTTAACACAACACCATGAACACAATACGCTTGGCAGTATCTAGTTATGCAGATTTTTAAAAAATTTTTATTTCTGCCTCAAATTCACAATGGAGGTGAACAGAATGTTGTTTTTGGTGCTCTTAGCACTGAAAAGAAATTGAAAGTACCACCACACCATTGTCTGCCTAGTAGCAGTTTAAATACACGTCTGACTAGACTCATACAATGTATGTATGTAGTGAAGACTTTGAAGGTGGTTTATGCAAGATATTAAGTGTATTTAGTTGAAATGAAAGATATGACAATATTGGCATGTATGATTCCAGTAAATAATTTCCAGTGAGAAACATGTTGTCTTCACTCAGAGAATAATTTTACAGAGAACTGATACAGAGCTTCATCACACGGTGCAAGAACAATCACCTGAAGCTGAAAATCAGCAAAATCAATGAGCCTGCATCGGACTACAAAGCTTTAAATGGGATGTTGCTGATGTCTATTTAGCAAGCTAACTGTAGTTGGTTGGAAGAAAATTGCAACGAAAGATACAGCCTCCATCCTCCATCTTCATCCCGTTCATCCGATCACTGCCTGTGCTCTGTCCTTCTATAACATCTCATCCCATTTAAAAGTGTGCTCTTCCTCATTGTTCTTCTCGATCATTTCGCAGGCACCATTCAGCACCCCAACTTCCTGGACTTCCTGCCAGGGCAGGCTCAGGCACCCTCCTGCGGAGTGCTCTGCCAGTATTTGCTCGAGCCTCGCTCCGCCCGTCATCAGAGACTGAGTCTGTCCTATAACCTACAGGTTAACAAATCGTGGTATTTCATAGTTATATGGTGAAGTCTCTTCTACTTAAATTGTAATTCAAGCAGCCCAACTAGAATCTCACCTTTTTACTCCCAAAAAAGCAATTATACCCCATAAGGTGCAAAGGGAAACTTTATGCAGTGTTGCATACTACATCCTGTATGTCTTCAGTGGGCTGTTTGTCTTTCTTCCTGAGAATGTGATAATGACGTGTTACTGGGAGAGGGAACTAACAAGGACAACATTGATCTCCTCCTTTAACTCACCTGCCTTGAAATCACACGTCAAACCCGCCTGAAGCAACACATGCCAGTAAAGACGTTTACGTGCCCATGCACATCATGTTTATATATGCGCCTGCGTGTCCTGTTTTTAACATCCATGAACAGTAGATGTGCATCATATACACATTCAGGTTCACTGTGGATTCTCCTGAGACCACAGCGTGCATGTTTCCACCTGACTATCTGTAAATGCATTTTAGTTTTTGTGAATATGCAGTGATGACACTGCAGAGTCACTGACATAGCCGCTAAAAGACAGCACTGTATTTAGACTCACTGGTGTTGATGAGGAACTGGTTGGAGACTCCAGGATGGTCCACGTCGTGAATTGCACTGGCAAAGATGGCAGCTAGGATCTCAAGGTCTGTGAACACAGCCTGGGAGAAAAGCACAGTGGGGAGGGGGGGAGGGGGGGGGCATTGATGAGAGAATCAAGTCTTTGGACACAAAAATCCTTGCAAGTAAGAGCCATTGATTGGACTTTGAGCAGGAGTTTGATTGAAGCTGATTGTGAAAGCGAGGGGCTGCGTGTTGGTGCGGTTGTGTCTATGCATGTGTGCAAGTGTGCTCATTTGCTTTATGTGCGTGTGTGTGTTTGTGCGTGCACACACCTCGAGGGCTGGGGTGGATAGCAGCACGTGAGTTGACTGGGTGACGTCAGCAGCATGGATGTTGTTATGGTAGGCCACATCGCCATGGTAATGGTCTTCTAAGGTCATCAGGTATGTTATAAAGGTGTCAAGTGGAATTTTAAAAGTTTTTAACAAGTCTCTCTCCTGCAAACCGAAAAACACAAGTTTACAGTCCCAACAAATTCAGGATTCAACACACATTTTATTTTTTAATTGAAAGATGAAGACAAAACAAAGAAGCGACTGTTGTTACCTGGAATATCGTGTACATCATGACTGTCAGTGGCCGATTCCCAGAGAACTCTGAGATTTTAAAAACGTTAAGGCCCCATTTATTTACATGCTCCAGCTCCTGAAAAAAAGAGAGATGCATATTGAAGTTTATTTTAGCTTCACATTTTTATTTCCCTTTATTTAAGTGGTCGCTTGGTCTGTGTGAACACTGTTTGTAAGACACGCACCTTAGCGAGTTCATCCTCGGTCTCGGTCTTGACACCAAAGCGAGGGATATTAGAGTTTGTGAGACTGGAGGAGTGTTGCAGCTTTTTCACCCCACTGATCTGAGACATCGGCTTGTTCTTTTTCTCCTTCTCCTTCTGTGTCTGAGGGGACGGCATCTCCACTTCATGTTGCTTGTCTGCAGAGGCCCGGTGAAAAGCAAGTAGGTACATATTAGATGATAAAGCCTTTAGTTGCACACTTTGTTTTAGGTTTTCATTACAGTGATTCAGCAAGAAAACATCTAGTTTTCTTCATGTAAATAGTGCTTAAATTTAATATGATAGTCCTACTTTATCCAAAGTAAAGTAAAACACTTGTACCTTGTTTGGGAATTTAATAATTCAGGTGCTTTTAAAAGGGGTTTCAGAGAAATGATGTGTACAGCATCATGTGTTTGTACAGGAAACCACTGACTCAGTCTGAAGGTTGGCACCATATTATTCACTATGTTAGTTTTTTTTTTTTTTTACTTTTTCAGGCAACCCAGTGAGTCTCTCTTCCCGTATCATCACTCACCCAGGAAGGTGCTGGAGATGAACTCAGACACCTGGTTCCCAGAGCGGCTCATCTCTGATAGGTGAGTCAGCTCCCTATTCAACATCCTCTTGAACTGAGAGAGGAAACACACAAAGACACACACACACGCACACACACGCACACACACACACAAACAAATGAGAATTTTCACAGCATGTAATGAAGAGCAGAGAAAAAATCACAAAATTCACAATCTCCTTTTTAATAGCAACACACTTATCTATTTAATGCACAAAAACAGCAAAAACATTTCAAAAGTTTAATTTTCATTTGACTTTTGTTCTCTGAATATGTTTGAGGTAAAAAAAATGTGGTACCTTCAGTAGAGGCTACTAATAAAAATCTTCAATTTTATTAAAAATACATTATATACATTAAATAAGTTATTGACATGGATCCTTCTGCTGGTTGAGGCTTTTTGTAAAACAGATCCTTTCCAATCATGTCACAGAAGCTGTACCCAGGAATGTCACAATTTCTTGTGACACACAAAAACAGGTCAGAACACTACTGCCAGGGATGTATGTAATCAGTAACCCATTTTCCCAGTTTTCTCCTTTTTTTTCTCGGTCACACTGCTGCCCCATCACCCCCTTCTCCCTTCCCTCTCCCGTGCCTAAATGGAGTGGTGGACCTAAATTTAGCTCCTGCTTTTGATTTGAAGACCAAACTGATTGACGAGGAGGAGAATGCTTAAAATCAGGTATTTTCCAAAGTGGTTGCAAAACAACAGAGTTACAAAACCGACAGCCAAACAAAAAACCTCAGGAACAAAGACGCCACATTGTCTGATTCACACTGGCTTCAGTCCAAATGCATAATGTATGTATATTGATTAATTATATAAATCAATACTGATCACTTAAAATAGACCATTACAACACTGCAGAGTGCTTACTGCGTTATTGTGCATTGACGTCCTATTGAATAACACCCACGGGCATTATTGGGTGGCTTTTTAAAATGGAGACACAAGAGGCAAAAAACCATCTGTGGTGTGCTTTTGTTAGGCAATAAGAGCCGGTACAGTACAAAGTGACCAATATATGTCCAGTAGAGCTGTGTTTACGTGACACAAAATTATTTAAACAAATGACACAGAGATAATGTCGCTGCTACGTTGAAATATTTAGAGATTTTAATTTTTTTAAATTCAGATTTGTGTCTGACTTTAAAAACAAAAACAAAAAAACAAACCATCCTTCACTACATCAGAAAATAAGGAGCAACACAACTACCCAGAGGATTGCTGAGCTAAAAAAAAAAGATTTTACAGAGCTCTCTTCACAGTTACTGCTTTTTCAGTCTTGGACAGCTTTCTTGGCATTTAAAAAACATGAAATAAGGGAAAAGTATTTAACAATTTACAGGGGTAGTAAAACTGTCTGATGCTCTTAAATCCACACTTGCTGAAAAATGTAACTACGCACGTTTCTCTATTCTGCACATCCAACCATGTCAGCACCATCAGCTCTCCCAACACAGATACATTAAAATGGATGATGGATCCATAAATGATACAGCTACGAAGCATTATTTCATGGGTGACATGTTGGCGAGAAGCTTTACCTTACAATATGTGCTTTTAATTTCATGGTCTTAAAAACCTGCCAACTGAAAAGATCCGAATCAAGGAAAAACCTCAGTAACCAAAATAGAAGTACAGTCTTTGGAAATGAATTTGGACAACCACATTTAAAATCATGTAGAGAAAATGACTAGAATAATCAATAAAAATTCACTAACCAGAAATCATAGCTTACCTTTATATATCCCCAGGACACAGAGAGCAGATAATTTGCTTCAGGCATTTTGACAAATTAACAAAATAGATCCAGAAGCCAAAAGGTTCTGATATTAAAGTCAAAGTTTGAGTCAAGTCCACAGTTTGAATGAAAGCTCTAAGCAGCTAGCGTGACAAAAACAGTCCACATTTCCTGCCAGTAAAAGACTTGAACCTGAGGAGGGTCAACGTGAATCTGCTGAACAGAGTCCATAAACGAAGCACTGTGTTCCTTTCCTGCGATATCCACAGAAACAAGCCCATGTTCCAGGAAGCAGAGAGCAAAAGCAGCTTCTGAGAGAGGAGTGGCGGGAACGTGGCTCCCCAAAGATCTGATGTGAGCATATCGTGACTACACACACAGTGATATACACTGACATGCACACACACTCGCACAAACACACCGAGGTACAGGGACACACTGCTGACGTTGTGAATAATTGATGATGGTGTGGATGCTTGGTAGATGCCAAAGCACCAGGATAGCAAAAAATGTCTCTGTCAACCGCTCGCAAACAGGACGGGCTGCCTGACTACCCGCCTGCTTCTGTGTGCGTATGACACAAGCTCCCATGTGAAGAGCACAGGCTGCTTCATTCAGCGTGTCACACAACGGCAGCAAATCAGGGCCCAGGTATGATAGAAGTGTGAGCTCATCATCATCTCTGATTGGCTTGGATTAAAAGAGAGTTGAGGTCACCTGCTGTGTGATTGGCCGGGACTGAAGTCAGCGGAAAATCTACCCCGTTCCTTTCCTTCCATTCCTGCAGTGCAGTGGGATGTGATTTTGTGTGTGTGCATACAGCGCGTGCTCCTTTGTGTGTATGCAAGACATACTTACATGACATGCAATGGCACATGTGTGTATGTGTTTGCGTGTTGACTGGCCTGACCTTCTGTGCTGTATTATTACACAAACACAGTTACCTCATCCAACATGAAACAACACCAATCAACAGAGGTGAGCTTTCATGCCAGTATTCATGTGAGGTGAGTCACGGCAGCATCTCTGATAATGAGATGATGTAAATACATGAAAACTAATTAATCTTGCAAAGAGAATGAGCGTCACAGTTATCTGAAGTGGGCTCAGTGGGACACAAACTGAAAGCAGTGTATCCACACAAGCTGCTGTGTGTGTCACTGAGCTCAAGATGCAGGACGCAAGGATCAAACCTTATTGGACGAAGAGTTTAAATTGAATTCGCCCATCAGGGACAGTATCAATGGACCTTTTTGAATATTTAAAACAAAATACGAGTGTATAAATAGGCATACTCATCATCATATTTCACATCCCTGGCAGCCATTTCTATTGCCACCTATTATATAGCAGTAGTCGACATTTTTTATTTTTTTTTTTTTAAGATTTTGGGGGGGGCTTTTGTGCCTTTATATACAGGACAGCTGAAGCGTGAACGGGAAACAGGGCAGAGAGAGGGGGAATAACATGCCGCAAAGGACCACAGGTGGAATCAAACCCGGGTCAGCTGCGCGAGGACATAGTCTCTGTATATGGGGCGCTCGCTCTACCGACTGAGCCACCGGGCGCCCCAGTAGTCGACATTTTAATGTTCTTTCATTTGATCGGGTAGTTTCATCTCAGGATCTCGTTTACAAGAGAACAAAAAACAATTATGGGAAAGCCTGACCTGAAACATCTAAACAGACAGAAAACAATCATTTCAAAATATCAAGTCAGCCAACAGTTAAGCTTTAAAAAATTTTGGAGGATAATAAAACCATTTAAAAAATAAAGTTTAAAGTGTCTGAGGAAATGGAGAATATGGAGAACTTTAATCATACGAATTGTTTTCTGCAAAGACAACTGAAATATGATGTTTAAGGGTAAGTAATTATTACTGTATATAGATTTTTTTTCTAGGTTACAAGCAGGGATGTCTGTAAAACAAATAAAATATAAGAGCAAATAACACTGACAACAACCCACAACCTGAAGGCTGTTAAAAAACACACAGTTGTTCCACAGACACCAAGTACACACTTACAAAGACAAGCAGACACACACATCAACTTACACTGAGAAAACAGAATTTTCACTTTTGAATGTGAGCAAAGTTGTGACAGATCTGTATGCTGTGTGCTCCAGAGAACAGGTTCAAACT
>JAQLOL010000022.1:1831946-1844884 GCA_029783665.1 Naso thynnoides | reverse complement strand
ACACACACACACACACACACACACACACACACACACACACACACACACACACACACACACACACACACAATGCTCACAGACACTCCTATTTTCCACACGAACTCCCTCTCACTACCAGACAAATATAGAACACACACCGTATTGATAGCCCAGCCAAGAGGTGTGAAGACAAAATATTGGGTAAAAATTGGAAAGTGTCACACTGTCACACCAAGCTCAGCTGTGACTTGTGTGTATTGTGTTCTTCATGACCAAAATATCCATTCCCTCTTGCACATAGCCCACAACACCTTCAGATCTCTGCTGCATTTGTTTCTTTTCTCACATGGCACATTTATTCTGCGGCAGACGCCTCCTCTCCACAGAATACAGAGACAGCGGAGACTCTGTAATTGCCGTCGTTGTTTTCAGAGTATGTGCCACTGACTGTGAGACGTAAATCTGCTGTCCATTCATGATTAAAACACAATGTGGGGAAGGGAATCTATACAGTAGAAAGGTCTCATAAAAATGGCCTAAAGGTAATGGTAAGGGGCAAGACACCAGAGTGGTTTTTATAAATAAGCAAATCATACAACAAAGACAGAGAAACGCAACACATATAAGACAAATTGACAACCATTAGAGATTCAAATCAATCTAACCTTCTCAGTTTAGAAAAAGAAAACTCTTATATAGTAGAGAAGAGCAACTCAAATGAAAAGCATCGACAAAAGCTGAGTGCAAAAAAAAAAAAAAAAAAAAAGTGACATCTAAGTATAGCTATTAAGAGTCTTTGTTTCTGGAGTGGCGATATTCCAATTGCTTACTACTGCAAGGCACAGTAATAGCATTTTATCTGGATGACATATTGGCAAGTAATAAAAATGATAAGACAAGCAGAGATCAAGCTGTGGCTCAACAGAGTAAGTGCTCCTCCTCTGTGATGAATTGACACGTGTTATGGATGGCGTACAGGATGGCACGTCCAGTTAAAAAAAGCAAACAGAAATGACAGAACTGCCATCTCCAACAGATGCAACTGAGCTTATGTCACACATTTCAAACTACTTAAATAAACTCTCAGCCGCTGCAGTGACTGGTTTAGACAATTTGTTACCCAGTGGCTCCTGAGAGTTGCAGCTTCAAAAGGTCGGACTGGTGTGTGTTTGAAATTAAGAAACTCTATCAATCCATTATCTGTACTCATCATGAGCTGTCTGCGTATGAACACAACATTGTGTATAATCAGGAAAACAAGCAATGGCAAATATGTATTTGAAAAAGTAAAAGGAGATTAACAAGTACTGATGATGCATTTGGTGACTCCTCAGTGGATAAAACACACATTAGACACTGGACTGCTAAATATACTGGTGTTATCACAAGTTCACAAGTATTTCCTGAAGGGTTGGCCGCATTGAACTAAATTTAAGTTTGATTTGCAGCATCAGTGAATGTAGGAAATTGCTGCGAGAGAAGCTTCTGTGCATTGGGTATAATCAAATTATTTAAAATGTTGCAACAGGGGTGCCCGGTGGCTCAGTCAGTAGAGCAGGTGCCCCATACACAGAGGCTGTGTCCTTGCTACAGCGGCCACAGGTTTGAGTCCACCTTGTGGCCTTTTGCTGTGTGTCATTCCCTCTCTCTCTCTCTCTCTCTCTTCCCTGTTTCCTGTCCACTCCTTAGCTGTCCTATCAAACAATAAAGGCACAAAAGCCCCCAAAATATCTTAAAAGTTTTTTTTTTTTTTTTAAAAGTTGCAACATACACCCAAGCAGTTCCAACATTAACACTTCAGCCAGGCTGTACGGTATGCATGGTGGCAAGGGCAGACATCTCAGGCATGTGTTTGGAGTAGAAAATGCTGCAAATGCCCACCAAGACTCACACCCACAGCGACGGCCTGAGGTCAAGGATCCATGTTTACTGACAGACCTCTCTCAGATTTAACCATTCTTGGTTAGACACTCTCCTTACAAAGACTGTAACACTGTATGCCACTACTGTATATTAGAATGTTTAGCTGAGTATATTTGCACTAAGTCTTTTTTCTATGTGTTTGTATAGGAAAACGGATCATGATATGTTCTGTATCTGTACATGTTCAGCCAATGATAATCAGAGGCTGCCAACAAACTGGATCATGACACAACAAAAACACAGAGAACTTTTGCTCCAGGAGTTCTCATCTTCACTAGAAATTACTCTTTTGACCAGTAGATGGGTCCAAGCAATCCTACAAAGTTACCCAGGGAAAGGATGAAAAAAGCACTCACTGTGTCTGAGGCAGAACCAGAGGAAGAAGTGCTGCTGACTCCAGAAACACCTGCATCCACACAAAAGGTGGAAATCTAATGACAGGAGCATCGTAAACTAAACTAGATAAAACCACCACTACAATGTGGCTTTCATCTCAACAATTATGTTTTATAAAATGAATTTTACCAGCTTTGGATCGCTTAAACCCTCAGCTATGTGTACTACATGAAACTTTTGCAAACTGAACTGAAAGTAGGGATCGTATATAAAGTGCTTCAGTTCATGTGAGATCCTTTAGGCCAAACAAGTGTGTCACCTTGACTGACCTAATTTACAGCAGCCTGTGGTTTTAAAAGAGTAATTTGAAGAATGCAAATAATCAGAGTTGACATGCATATTTATGCCAGGTTACATCAAAATCTGATGGGGGTCAATACGGGGGGGATGTTGGAAGCAGAACAGACTGTACTGCTTTCACAAAGCAAATGCAAAGCAACAGCAGCTACACAGTGTGGCTGCTAAAGGACACGACTAATGTTGGAGTATGGGAGGTGATTTTCGAACTAATGTCCCCACACGTCATATTCAGAGGACATGAGGTGCAAATTTAGCTGTAATTTAATTTAATTTACTTCAAGGGAGCTTTTTCTATTATTATTATTTCTATTTAATCTCAGAGCTTTCTTCATTGATGAATGAAGGCTTATGTTGAGTGTTGATAAATGAAAGTCTGCAGGATACAGACAAAGTAATGGCTATGTGTGGGAGATGTAGTGACTGTATTACCTATGATGTGTGTGTGTGTGTGTGTGTGTGTGTGTGTGTTGCTGAAGTGAGGCTGGTTGGGCCTGTGGCTGTTGCCATGACAACCAGAGATAGCTGTGCTGGTGAGCAATGGTGAGTGCTCAGTGCATGTTACAGGGTTTTTTAAAAAATTTGTTCACTTTTAAACGAGGTAGCTGTCCTGTCGGTCAAGCATGTGATTGCGGTAACATCTGCGGTGAGCATGTGCGTTTGCTTTGTCTGTCTGTCCTCCCCGCCTCTCCTCCCGGTCCACTCAGCCCCCCCCTCATGTGACATCACAGTGTGTGACATCACCAGAGCCCAGAGCTGATCAGCATTCAGAGCGGCATAGCAGCCTCCCTCCACACACACACACACGCGCGCACACACACTCACACACACGCCAGAGGCAACTGAGCATGCTCTCAGCACAACTACCTGTCTGCATGACGATGCTATCACTAACACACACACAGACAATATAATACAAACAGCCCAATGTGCACTTTAATGGCTGAGTGCTGCTAAAGGTGTCAAAGCACAAAATACATGCAGCTCATGTGACAACTAAATGATTTTAGGAGTAGTGAGCTCCTCATGCTCAAATAGATCAAATAGTACTTATAGGTTGATAAACACCTAAGAAATGAACAGAGAGGGGGCTGAAAAGCAGGTCACACCGATATTCATTTAATAGTATATTATATATAATACTAATATGTATTTGGATCTATATATGCTTAGTATACCTAATTTTTATTAAACTGTGCTGCATATTAATCACTAACTAATAATCTGATTGACCTTAAGGTAGAGCAGTTGAGAGAATTGTAGAATTTACTCACATTCAAAGATTATTTTGAAATTTTATACTTTTTCATTCATGTATGAATGCAGCTGTACAGCAGCTATGGACTGACCTCTAACAGCAGAAAAGCACTTCATCGTGGATACTCAACTTACTTAGCTCTGGATTCACTTTTTGCAAAATGACAGGAGGTCAGGAGCCAGTCAATAAACAAACATTAATAATATATAGCAGATACAATGAACAAATATTAAAGGGCCCGTAACTCATCTTTACTTGACTATTTTTTTTACTTGTAAATTAACTGTTAACTTCACTAAACAGAGACACTTACGACAAAAATCTGATATTTTACTAAATTTATTAGCTACGACTGCATTTTTGTCAAAAAAACGCTTATATGTGAGAGAGCCAGTACAATATCACATACAGTACATATAGCTCAAACCTCTTCCATCATGCAGTCACTCAAATGTGGGAAAGATTCATAAACATAAACAAAGGAAATAACTTCTGTTGGGAATCAGTGTATTTTCTTTGTGAATAAGTAAACAGTGGTTGGGCCACCTGTCACCCTTGCTTCCAAATCTGACCCATGGACCATAATTTGAGTATCACTGGACTATACAATACTTCATATATACTGAAAATATAAGAGTCAGACTGAAGTTTAATAGTACATCTTTTTCACATCAGCCTGAAAAACACACCAATGTAAATCCTGGGCAGCAGCTTCTGAACACATTTCAATAAATGACATAAAGCACTCATACAGTTCTGCACTAATAGTTTGACACAGAAACCCAAAAGCCAAACCACTACTTTCAACAGATGCTACAGATGCTGGCCTTCAGAATGAAACTACTGTAAGGTAAAAACTTCAAAAAATTCAGTTTTTCTTACCTTGTTGGAGGCCATCTCGCTGACTGAGTGTCTTGTCTGCAGAGTCTCCAACTGGTCCAGACACCAGTCGAGCTCCTCCAGGGTCTCAGTGGCCAGTTTCTGGTAGGCCTCCTCTGCAGGGGCAAGACAGGAGGGCAAGGGGTCAGTAAGGGCCCGCTTCAGAGGGCTAGTGGACGGTCCAGGCCCGGGGTCTCCCACCCCACATACAGCTAAGCTGGGATACCCCGAGTAGACACATGGGTGACTCTTCATACTGGACAGGTGAGCCAGCTGTGCGGGCCTGGGAGTAGGGCCTTCTTGTCCTGTATCCTAACCCACAGATGAGTAGTCACAGGTATGCTGTAGCAAAGCTCAATGATTCCCTTAGAGAAAAAAAAACCCTCCAGTGGACTGCACTGCACTACAGTTCAAATCCTGGATTCTTCTTTTTATCGGAGTAAGTCAAATACAATCCCAGTGAGTAAAACTGCAGGTGATGGATGCAAACAGCCACCCCAGGTCAGTTCTTGGTGTCCAAATGAATGTTAACAGTAAGAAAATCACAGCAGAGAATACAGAGGGAAACCACAGAGCACGAGGAACAACAGCAAAAAACAAATCTCACACAGACAGACTCACTCACTATCTCCCATACACAGCACACATAACACAGTCAGCGATCAGGGTGTATAAGGTTTACGCTGTCATTCATGAGAGAGATGTAATTCCAGTCATGTAGCAGGATGAACAGCAGCCTGCTTATCAGGCCCATGTCTGCCATCGGAGGGATGGAGGAAAGACAGGGACGGTGGAAAAGAGGATCCAGTGAGAGACTCAGAACCATTGAAGATCCATGTCATTACTGTCCAGCACGGAACAAATACAAGATTGTTCACAGCATCCTGACATGGTGAATAGATACTAAGGCATCACACACACACATACACACACAGATACACACATGCATACACATTCACACTCTCACCAGACGTAATGCTAACCATAACACATCATGATTTTGTCTCCTTAGCCAATAAAAACATCCATGGTATCCGAGAAGCAAAGGGTATAATCCAGTGCTGTGTGTGCTGATAGTGTTTCCTATAGACGCTGTGTGTATAGGGGGTGGACTGCTGTTGCTTCGGCGTCCCTGGTAGCCAAACGTGCTGCTCTCCCCAAGCTGTACCTAAAGCCTGAGAGGACTGCACTGTGGATGGGGAATGGAGAGGGACAAAACATGGACTGGAGTGATGGAGGAGTGGAGCCAGAGCCGGGAGCACCCTATACTGTGTGTGCATGCATGCTAATATGTGCTCAGTGTACAAATACACCAAAACAGAGGTAAACAAGTAGATGGCTGAGGATATGATAAAGATGGTGGAGCGTTGGCTTCACAAGCCCCACGTCAAGCTATTCTTCAGTGTCTTTTAATTTGAAATTTAAGACATGCCGTTCTCAAAGTCAGCCTATGTTAACAGAAAATGTCACCTTGTCAGAAGCCAATTAATATCGATGCGGGACTAATTTGGGAAAGCATCAGCTTTCAATGCCATGTGATCTGTGATCTGTCAGGTGGGTCGCTTTAGCTGGAATTCAATTACAAAGACGGAGAAAACGGTGGCAGATTACAATACACAAAGACCAAAATTAATCACATGATGCCATATCTGCTTAACATTTCGGATTGCATTTAGACTGTATTGAAGCCTTTGGACTAACACTATGCTATCTGTATTCAGGAATAAATGCTGCTGTTTCACTCATCTTTCATTCTGGGACAATTTATTTGAAAGGTAAATAATGCAAAGTTACAGGTTTGGGTTGCAGGTGGAGTCTTTATAAATCCAGGATATTTTAAAGGACAGTTTTTACTGTGTTTGGAAACATGCATGCTTTTTGTTTCTATAGAGGACCACTGACTATCTTTTGTCCCCTCCTGTTCTCACAATTTCCCCCTCTCCTGCTTCAGTGTCTTTGACAAATCACCCCCCCCCCCCCCATTAGTCCCCTTCCTCTCCCACACTCTTCGTTTCCTCCGCTGATCTCTGAACATCCTTCCTCCTCCCTCTTTTGTCTCCTTTCTGTCTCTCTCCTCTTTCTTTCTCTTTCTCGGCGTCTCTTTCTCTCCCCCTGTCTCTCTCCCTGGTGTGGTGTCACTGGCTGGGGTGCTACTCTTTCTGACAGCAACTGCACTGACGTCAATGACATTCTTCTCATGCTTAGTGCGACATCAGACACCGGCGCTCGGAGAGGCCACTCTGCTGCACAGACGCAGGGCTGCAGCCAAACTATGTACCGGAACAGCTCGACAGTGAAGTCGGACTGTGAGAGGGAGAAGATGAGAGGGGAGGAGGAGGAAGTTTAAATGCAGAAACAAGGGGATGAAGAAAGAGAGGAGGCTGAACAATTAAAAAATAATATTGGTGTGATTGTGATTGTTTAGATAAATCATATATGTATCCATGTGATCATGCATGTTCAGCAGCTTATGTTCTGTTTTAAAATAGTATCATGTGCTAATCATTCATATCCTTACAAACCTGTAAGATATTATCCATGTACTTCAGTAAAATGCAATGTATTACAGATGCAATTTGCGATCATACTGCTTGTTTTTCCTATTTGATTAAGTTTTGCTTCCCTTTGATTCATTCCCTACATTATTTCCTTGTTTTAGAAAAAGATTCACAAGGACCTTAAAAATAAACTGTTGCTTAAAGCAGTGTTTTGGAATAATGAATGGTATGGCCCAAATGGAAAGGACAATATTAGTAAAATAATCATCTTTACTGCCTTCACTCTGCCATGTATGGACAGAAAAATACCCAACTGTCCATCTTTTAAATTCTTCTGTAATAGTTTATAGGAGGCCTGGATGATTTAAATAAAATATCCTAGTTATTTAAAATCTGGTATTATCCTTGAGTGCCTCAGCCTTGGTGATTCCATATAAATCACAAAGTGAGACATCATGGAAAAAGAAAAAGGTAAGAGTAATTAGAGTAGTAAAACCTGTATAAAATTTTGAATTGATTATACAGGATGCTAAAATGAATATTATCCACATACATCAGGTGAAATAATGATCCACACAGGGTGTTATCATTGTTACCCTGTTTGCTCACTTAGTTTCATCCTTCATAATTATTAAACTGTCCTTGCAGCTTCAACCAACAGGAGACAATGACAGTGGGGTGAGGACGGATGCAGAGTAAGAGCAAAGATGTCTAAATGCAACCCTATGCTACTACTGACTTATTAAAAATCAGATATCTTTTATTCCTTCATATAATCCTTATCTGCAACACAAGTTGATCCCTGCATCAGCAAGCCTTACTTTGCATTACAGCAGTAGCAGTCAATAGCCTCAAACAATCATGCTCACGACTCACAGCTGTCACCAGTTTATAGCAAGTCCCATAATGGCACCAGTATGATTGTGTTCTAAATATAGCACCATCACACTAGTTCCTCACATAAGCAGGGTATGTATCAGGAATGTAAAACTTAGAGGGAATTTCTCAACAGATCCCCTTCACGTATGGCAAGAATATTCTTCTTTGTATTTTTAATGATTACAATAAAATTAATGTTTTACAAACCAAATTTATGCAATTCTATCTGTGTCTGTTTAAACACTTTTAAGATATTTTACGGAAGAAATTGGTGAAATTCAGTGAAATTATTGATTAATGGTTGGGGATATGTGGTTTTCCCTACAAACACCAGTATGGTTACAGCTTTTGATACTGCTATAAAGCAAAGTAACTGTCAAGGACAAGTCTATTCCAGCCACCTAAGACTGTCTCGGCCATGTCCTCCTCACAACAAAAACTCTGAAAATAGGCAAGAAGAAGCAGTGCTCCTCTCTCCTAGATACAGTACTTCAGACAATCCAAATCAGGTAGGACTACGCTGTGGGCCTCACGGTTAGTTAAAGAAGTACTGATGAGTCTATGGTTGTGGATTAAATGTTAGCACTGAACTAGCACCTGTTTTTACAAACCAAAGCTACACGTACGTGCACAGAAAATATAGATGAAACACATTACTCTGCCATTACACCAGTATCCTTTAGAGCCACATGTAACCATTCCGTCTTAAGGTAACAGCTGAAACATCATTTTTAGGGTACATGGATTTGTAACAGGATTAATGGTATCTCTGTAACAGTCACTCTGCACCCAATTTGTTGCACACAGCTGCTGTTCTGAGTTGTGTGCAACGCTTGTGCAAACTCTGAGAGCCACTTAAGACAAAAGTTTTCAGGACATATGACACATCAGCTTATAAAATATGAAAATACAAATGACTGAAGCAGTTGAGCAGTTGTTCACAAGTGAACCATTAAAAAGTTTATAAATGATTTTAAAGCATCTTGGCTATATGAACATATTGTTTTCACAAAAGACAACAACTATCGAAAACTTCACAGAAAATTATGAAACATGCCAGAACAGCTTTTTGCCAAATATTTGGTACATTTTTACCACTAATACTGTATTTCATGAGCTGAGCTGTCAAGTGAAACAATTCTAGGCCAAAATGTTCTTTATATCTGTGGATGGAACATGTTGAACATGATGTTCATGTACTTTGGCTCCTTACACAGCATGTCTCTGTTTGCAAGCCCATCATCATGCAGGCAATTTGTAACAGATAAAAACATCTCTTTAAAAACATCAGCATTGGTTTTAATCTATTTAGCCTCCAGTTTCAGATAAGATTGCAAACTGCAGCCAATAACATTTCTTCCAATGTGCTAACGCTTTAAATTATATCCCTTTAATTAGCATTTACAGGCAATATATACTTATATATTTAATGAATGTTTTAGAGACGCTATAGTACAGTTGTAATCAGGAATAAGAATGTTTTTTTTTTTAATTAATATTTAGTATTCGTCAACACATAACTTTAAGGAACCTAAAACTATATTGTTAGTCATTATCTGTTTAGAAACCAAGCTCTAGCTATGGCTGTCAACAGATGTTGATTAATAAATTATTAATATTAACTTGACAACTGCATTTTCATGTTATGAACAATTCATTAAAATGTCTTTATACCACTTACAAACGCTAAATTGGGAGAGTCAGGTTTTAATTAATATGGCTTTTAATTCATGATTCCCAGAATGCACATCTCATCACACACACAAACATACAAACATACACATGCACACGCACGCATGTAAGCACACACACATATACTTTGAGAACACAAGCCATCATGTTGTTTCTGCTGTCCACATACCTGTAAAGGTGGTCTTGGTGATAGGTGGTGGGTTACACATGGGTGATCTCCTATCATAGGGTAAACAAACACATAGTGAGACAATTCCTTCCCAAAACAAAGCAATCAGCAGTTTCAAACTACCATATTTAAAATTCTCTACATGACACTTAACAGTAAGGGAGCACAGTTTGTCCTCACTCATTTCCACATAAGCAGAAACACTGAGGCAAACTGCTGCTACTGTTGCTGTAGTGCATAGTGCGAACAGCAGAGGGCGATCATAGTCAGACTGTGAGTGAGCACTGTCCACAGTACCCATAGATGCAACATGTGAATGACTGTCATTTGTTTAGAAAAACATCTTAGTCATTAAGTGAACATGATTAAATATTGTCATTTGCTGGCATGTTGATAATGGTTGTCAGTCACTCCATGACAGATTTAATTTTTTTAAAAACAAAGAAAACAAAACAATAAATCTTAGCAACTTTGGCAACTTACTTATTGGATGCTCTGTCTTGCTGTAGATTAGTTAATGCACCAAAGTTGTTTCGTACAGTTCTCAAGCTGGCAAGAACCTGAAGGGAAACATGATTGAATATGACATAATCGTGCCATGCATCAACTTATGACAATGTAAAACATGGAGACAAATAAAAAAAAAAAAAAAAACAAGTACAAGCGCTCACCTGTGCAAATGGTGTTACAATCATATCGTCTCCATGACTAAAAAACAGAGAGAGCAGCTTTAATATAACATACAAATCTACAGTGCACTGACATTCGACAACAGAGGAGCGTGCTCATGTTCTGAAAAGTCAAGGGTGGGTGTGTGAGGGAGTGTCATCACATCAGATTAGTTTCAGTGTCTCCGATACACTCAATCACAGTGACATGTTTACTCATCACATCAGCTCCCAGCTGAGGCCCTTCTTCACAATGTGTTATAGTTTCATGACAGTTTAAGGTTGTAGTAAGAAGATTTATCGCTGGACATGTGAAGGAAATGTTCTCACACATGACACTTAGACCTGCAAGCTGTCTTTATGCGAGCTGTAAAGCCATGACACTCACACAGTCACCCTTACTGGATGTCCTGTCGCTCTTTAAATTCCTGCCTTTAACTATAGTACATCCATCACATGTACTATAGTTAAAGGCAGGAAAACATTCACTGACTTTATTAATCAGGGAAAATGTCAGCCAGGCATGACTTTACTCCTGTTATTACCCCAGTTTTCCAGCCCTTGCACACATGGATCCAGGAGTAGGTGGAGCCTTGCTTAAGGGCACCTCAGCGGACAACATAACTAAATTAGTTCCAGCTGAAGGAATTTCAACCAGCAAAACTTGTGTCAGACTCCTGCTGACCTCCGAGCCACATTGTGATTGTGAGCACTGTCAACATTTGCACAGGTGACAGAGTGTGTTGAGTGTCACGGGGCTGCTCAGTTGTACAAGACCACAGCCACGTCATGAACACACCCAATGGCAACGTAAGGCGACATGACCCGTATGAAAGTCAAAAGAGACCCAGGCTTGTCATGTGCTCCTGATGCAAGACAAATAGAAGGTACGCACAGTAAAGATGAGGAAAAAGGAAAATCTGTCTTTGTTTGGGCACAAATACTGTAGGCTGTCTAAGCTCTGGTTTGATGTTTTATTTTAAGATTATTTAACCCTTGTCGTACAGCTGTATCATTACGAATTTCTTAAAAAGAGTCTGTTCTTACGTTTTCCTTGTAGATGCAAATCAGTGGGGAAAAAAATAAAGGAATGAGGCATAAAAGATTAATGAAAACTTGTAGTAACGGTTTTAACGTTGTAACCTGATAGCAGGCGTAGGTCAAGGGAGGGTCATTGGTTTAATACTCCAGAGCAAAAGAAGCAGTAAGGAGGAAGTATAAGGTTACTGCAGGACATTATTTTTCTTCCTTTTGCCTATCTGTCTTTCCTCCTTGCTGGTTCGAAATCCTATGTTGTCAGCCAATATTTTCATTCTCTGTAGCACTAAGTGCACGGTGCATGTAACTGGATAGCCACTGTTGTGTGGGAAATGAAAAATATGCTATTATCATATTCTTTGACCCAGAAAATACCAGCTGGTATGTGAGGGGTGTTTTATATTATAGTTGTAAGTCATTCGAGAGTTAATGTTATAAAAGACAAATGTTGACATAAATGCAGAGTATACACAATTTAATGCAGTGCTCTTGTACTTAGAGTTTTGCTAACATTTTGGTAACATATCAGAGTCACATAACCTGTGCTTATGGACACTTTGTGACTGACCACCTTGTTTCTGCTACTGGGTATATCTAAGAATAGATGTGACACCACACAATCAGCTGTTGGTCATGCACACTTCCCACCAGGTTCAAAGCTCGCAGTGTGGCAGCTTTAAGACATCCAGCCGTGACACAGATTCAGAGAGGCAGAAAAAAAACCGCAGAATTAACTACATTCAGTACAACAGGGAGAGTTTGGGTGCATTTTATGAAGGTTCAAGTGGAAGCGAAATACAACATGCACTCACATGTCACTGGCAATGGAGGAGTTTCTGGACATAGACTTAGGCGAGAGGTCGTAGTCGCTGTCAGAGCGGTAGAGGAACGACTCTCTCCGTTGGCTGTGGACAAAATTGGCCTGCAGGATAAGGCCGGAGCCCGGGCTGGCCATCGGGTCCAGGGGGCTGCGACCTGATGACGTGCCATTGTCCACATCAAAACTGCATATGGAGAGAAAATGAGAAAGACAAAAGTTGAGAGATTAGAATCCGATCGTGCACACGTGACACAAACAGGTACGGTTAACAAAAAAAAAAGGTATTTTGATGATATTAAACAGATCAGGCAAAATTACGCTTAATTCCTTTATGACACTCCAGAAGAGTAAAGGGCAATTTACAGCTAAACAGCTAAACTTCACATTAAATTAGCAGCAGTCAAACAACGATAGGATTGATGCAGTGATCAAGTTTTCTTAG
>JAQLOL010000022.1:1785746-1815890 GCA_029783665.1 Naso thynnoides | reverse complement strand
TGCTTGTGTGCTCTCACACACACACACACACTCACACACACACACACACACACACACACACACACACACACACACGCACACAATTAAATGTAATGTTTATGCACACGCATTTCTCAGACACAAAAAATAAACATGCACACACAGATGTACATCAGCTGATAGCACACTTAGTTCTGGCAGGTTCGCTGAATGCATATTAGTCAGAGAAATGCAGTATGAAAATGGGCCTAACAAGGTCTTGAATTTTCTGTGCGAGTTTTAATGGACACAGAGTGCTCAGATGATTAGCTTGCACTCTGTTCCGTTTAGGAGACCGACCTGTCCTCCTGCACAGCCTGATGCTTTAGATGATGACTGGATGCGACCTGCTTGTTTATCATTTGCCTTGCTCTTAAGCTCTGTAAAGGCAGAATAGCTTCCTCTCGTGGAACACAGACAAACATGAATTGCGCGCGCACAGACACACACACACACACACATTTACACACTCTTCAGGTCAACACCACAGGATTAGCGGAGTAAACAGCAGAACGACAGAGCTCTAACAACGCAACCAGCCACCAAGCAACGACCATTTACACAACGCTCACACAGTTTCAGTTCTCTGTTGTCCAGGTGGAACTAATCATCAGCTAATGTTCTGATAAGGGAGGACACACATGCTTTGTGTATATTCATGCAAACCATACAAACACATAAATCCACACATTTAAGAATTACATATCCACAGTTTCTACACAAAGAGCAGTAAGAAAGACAGATTTTAAATTTGACTGCTGTTCAATTACACAAATTTTTCTCTTGAGATGTCTCCCTTTCACTCACTCGATCTTAACTTTTTAAAGAGTTGGTTTTAATCTTAAAGAAGCAACAACAGAAGTGAAAGCTATCATGAATTATCTAAGCATTTAAAAATAGAAATATGAAAATATTTCAAAATGAAAAAAATCCTCAGTACAAGACGTAAAATTTAGGAGAAAGGTCCCATCATCTATACACTCTCCCCCTCCCATTCCAAGTTTCGATCTCAGAGTGCAATCATACCCTCTCCTGCCACGAGGTTTGATGTCGATGGGCTTGTTTGTGGCGTAGGGTGAGCCGTTGGAGCAGGCGTAGCGGTAGCGGGCTATCCTTTCCAAAGACAGATAATCTGAGTTCACAGGCAAACTCATTCTGTTGGCACTTTCAACTGCTGCCACACTCTGATACACACACTTATGTACAGTAAAAACAGATGAAGAGAGAAAAAGATGGAGATGAATAGATAAGAGTGTGTGAGAAGAGGTCCGTGGGAGAGGAAAGGAGAGGGCTCAGCATGGGTGTGACTTGAATGGGAAAAGATGGAGAGAGATGGAGCGCAAGTGAGAGAGAGATGCAGGAGAGGGAGGAGCAAAGTGCAGAGGTAGGGCAAACCAATTTATCTTTTCGCTCACATAACCATCAACAGTTAGTTTTGACAGCCACACATTCAAATTGCAGCAGAGTTACATAATCACGTTGTATGTTCAATGCCAATCTGCTTCTAATATAGTGTTGAAAGTGGGATCATGATAAGAGTGTAGCAAAGATGAAAACTAAGCTAACAATACAAGGATAAAGGGGTTTTTATCTTTCATAGTTCTTCTCCATATTACGTAATCACAAGTAAAATTATGCAAGAATCCCAAGTTGATTATTGCACACTGGTCAGCACAAAGTGATCTACTTTTGGATTTACACCTTAGTCTTACATCATCAAAGCCAATTTCTTACCTAACGGGAACAAGAGACGTTGCAGTACAGCAACACTTTCACAGCAGGTGATGGCTAATTTACTTTTGTTACACAAACCTACAAGATACTGAGGTGAAAAAACAGTCCTTCAAGTAAACTGTTTGTACACTAGTTAAATGTTTGTATATTTGTTCTCTATCAATTATGTCAGAGTTGTACACAGCCTTATTAAATCATGAGCTGTCATTCAGATGTAGTTACAGGGGGAGAGCTCACGCTGCTTTAAAATGAGCTGTGCATATAAAATCTACAGCCAATTAGCTCATACTGCATCACCTGTTGCTAAGAAGTGCAGCATAGAGCAGCCAATAGGACATGTGCTTTCTCAAGTTACTATAATTGGCCGAAAATACCCCTATGATAGTCTGAATACAAAGCCAAGTCTGAATACAAAGCACACAGAGCAACGGAGAGGTGCAGAAGTCTAGTGATTTTTCAGACAACCTTAATTACAATATGCTGAAAGGTTATTAAGGAATTTTATTTGATAACACCAAAACCTAACTGCTGACCCCAACTTTAAAGCAACCATATGTACCATTTTCACCTTCAAATAACAGTTTTAAAAACCATTTTAACTTTTGAGTTAGTTGTCACAGGTTGACTTGGCTCAGCCCTCCTGTGACTTGTTTCTTCACAATGTAACTTCAGGCCGCACCCATAGTTTCGCAGGTGAGCGTGGTGTCAATGCAATTAATATAATACAAATGTATGTAAATTATATGCCAGACTAGTACAAAGGTTAACAGTGAGTTACAAATAAATTTCATGATTTTGATTAAAAAAAAAAAAAATCAAGCTAAATAAATAAATATGAAAAACTGATAAATCCAAAAACAAGAAGTCATCTGATTTCAGGGCATTATCTTCAAAAACATCATTTTATTTAATAAAATTTAATGAAGAGTCATGTAGCTCAAAGTCCCATCTCATTTCCAAACCATGGTTATAGCTAATTTCCACCACTAGGGGGGAGCAGAACACCACAATAAACAATCCAGAACTAACAGTGAAATACTTGTATCATGAGAAATACATATCTAATTAACAGCCCCAATGGCAAAATGAGTAAAAACACATTTGCAAGAATTAGTAGAGCAGATGTACACATTACTATATTAATTTTTCAAAATAAGCACACAGCTTTGTTGGTAGATATAGTGTCATGGCAACAGAATTAACAGAGCATGAAGATTTAAGGTCTTTCAAATGCATTCCTTGTCAGTTGCCATTGTGTACCATCATTTTCAGACTCCTCAACTCTATGAATATAAAACTAAATCAATCAAAATTAATATCTTAACTGTTCTCAGCAGCCAGCAGAGGGCAGTCTATTCTGCAGGGACTTTGCAGGATCAAAAACAGCATCAAGCACCAGCAGCACAAACATACAGAACCGTGAATCTCTGCGGAGTTACAGCCTCAACACTGACAGAAGCAGCCAGCATGTGACAACAGATTCCGGGTGGAGAGGGGCTGTCAAAGTCACAGATGCAATGATAGACACAACAGGCTTTCACACTCGCACTGAATGTCTGAACATAACATGAGCACACCCACACACATGTACACAAGTGCTGACTGAGTGCAAGTACCATAAACATGTACAGATAGATGAAATGAACACAGAGCCATACAAACATGGAACACAAGGCGCTCTCTTCTTACAAACAGACACAAACTGTAACACAAGCAAATGTTTGCCTAGCTGCTGAGGTGGCCACACGCTGTCAGAGGCAGCGACAAGCTGTGACAGAACGCCAGGTGACGCCGCGACTGTCGTCACTTTGTGTCCCCAGGGCTCAAAGCCAGAAAACCAGAACCACTGTATTTGAATGTTGAAACATGTACATACAAGCTCATCTTTCTAAATACCAGGTGTTGGCAATACAGTTCAAGTAAGTTCTTATTTTAAATTATATACTGAAAACATTTTGCAAAGGGATTAATTAAGTTCAGATATGTTGTGATTTAACCAGGGGCAGATAAAAGCTATAAAACCCCAACATTTAAGTGAAGAAAATAGCAAAACAAACCCAGCTGCATGGGGTAATCAGAGACACAAATGTGCGTGCAGAGATGTGTACTCTGGTACAGGTTAAGCACGAAAGTGCATAAACAGCTCTGGCTGTGTGCCAGAGACGGAGGAATCTGTAAAACACCCTCCTCCTCTCATGGCTGGCAGGGTCAGCGACCTTGTTAGGTGATTAGGGACGATGTAGCCTGACAGACTGGGACTAGGACAGAGGCAGAGGGAGGATGGAAAGGGAACATTAGGTAATCTGAAGTAAAGACAACTGAGAAACCATGTGAATCACAAGTTAAGTCAGTCAGTGACTAAAACATAAACAGATAAGTTGTTAGAAAACCCACAGTTTTCGAATTATCCGAAACTAGCACAGATAGAATACCTGAGTGTTCGTACTGTAGTGATGCTGCAATGATGTGTGTGGTATTCATGGTTACATGTCTGATTTAGGAATGCTTCAACTCAGTTTACTGGATTGGGTAATAGTCATAATGTGACAGACCCCGTATTAGGACAGTAATCCCTCCTAATAACTTATTAGAAAGTTATTGATAAAAATCAGGATTTCCATGCAGTAAATTTAAAAATTAAAAAAGTTACATTTCAGTGTACTTGTATGGTTATTAATACTGTCAGCTAAATTAAGATAATGATGAGAATGAGTGAATGATCAGCAATGAAATGGAGTGATGAAAGTCAAAGCAAGTGCAAGCAAATATATGGGAATGGTGAAAGACAATAGGCCTACTGCAGATGTTAAACTAATAAGCCTATAATGGGTATTTATATTTAGAGATCTGATGAGGATGAATTGATGAGATAAAGTGACAGAATGTATTTAACCTGAAAGCAAAACTTCAAAGCTTAACAAAGCGGCAAACACTGAAAAATATTAGGAAACTTCGATTTCTGCAATTCGGCTCACAAAAACTGGCTTGGCTACAAAATAAAAAAGCATTTAAATGTTGAGCTTATTCAAACTTGTAAAATTTAGGGAAAGTCACAACGCAAAGGAAAATAGAAAATCTGTGGACTTGAAGAAAAGTGCAAAGGTAAACAGGGCATAAGAAACACGAAAGACAGAGAGCAAAAGGTAAGAAATCGAGGTGGAGCTCACGGCTCGGTTTTGAGTGTAGTAGTTATACAAAATATAAGTTCAAGTACAAGATTTTAAGCCTTACAAGCTATGAAATTAGGAAAAGTAATAAAGTAATTTCTCTCTAATTGATAGGTTTACATGGAACATATAGGAAATGAGAGTTAAATGGGTTCAGGTTACTGCCCATGTTATTTACAACTAGGGTCCGACCGATGTGGGATTTTTGGGGGCAGTGCCAATACCAATAATTGGGAGTCAGACAATTCCAATATCTCATATATGTCAGTTGATATTGTACATACATAATATTTGCTAAACGTGGTTATCAAATACATGTGACAAAGATTTGTAATGGAGGCCGGACATCTTAAATCTTGACAAACTTTTTTCCAAACTGAAGTGCACTTAACAGTAAAAGTTTTACTTATTAGTTATTAAATAAGGAGCTGCAAACTGTAATTACACCATTTTAAATCACTAGTTTAGGCATCTTTTCAGGCTTAAAAACCGTTTAAAAATCAGTGCATATTGGTGATTCACATGGTGATAACATATATCTGCAACTGCCCAACATTAGAATATCGACCAACCAATATATTGGCCAGGCCCTATTTACAACACATCTTCTTTGTAGCATCCATGATGTGTCAACATTACAACTTGAAGGCTCATGAAAAACCAAAGCCGAAGAAAACTTCCTAAATTTTAAAAAGCCACCATTAAAGCAGCATGTGAGTGCAGCATTAGATAACTGTTATTCAAGCGATGCCATCTGTGTGACAACAGCAGTGACAGTTTTTACATTGTTTCCCTTCAAAGACAAATAGTTGGGAGGAAGACAGAAGATGGACTGACAGGAAATCAGAAATACAGAAAGGACAACGGCAGCTCATGCAGTCGGTGCTCTGTTGCAATGCAGACCGTGACAGGGAAGGGAGGGACATGTCCTCTAATAACCTAAGGTATAACTGTGGCTTTAAGCTGCTATTGCAGCTTAGTGCCATGGAAACGGCACCTTCAATGCTGAAGAGAAAACTGAATATGATTACAATGATTGAATATTTATTTTCCAGTATGAAAATCAGCAAAGATAACAACAGACTGGTAATAGAATTTCATGTGGCACTGTATTTGCGCAAATGGGACGGCTCTAAGCCAGTAACGCTCCTTGAAAACTGCTTTTATGTGTGTCAAGGAGCAATTCCTTCACCACAGCAAGACTAGCACTTCCTGCCTGCCTATACAGTCCCCTGATAGATTCATGTTTATAATGTGGTTGCCATAGTGACCTGGCAGAATTCAAAAGGGACAGCTAGGTCCTGACAACCAATCAGCTCTCAGTTGCTAAGGACACAATGGCAGACTGTGTGATGAGAAAATGAGAATGACAGTGGCTTTCCGGAGGGTCAAGGATGGAAAATTAGAGTGAAGCAATACAATCACCGCTGATTGTTTCATTTGAGGTTTAAAGATTTACATGTGAACTTACCCCTCAAATTGATCAACCCAAACACTTCATTTGTAGGATGTGACTTTGGCTTGTGCCAAGAAATTAGCTACTTCCAACAGCCACTTAATATTTCATAGCAGCCATGCATGACTTTGCCTACCTGTGCTCTATTTATATACCCACCTGATTCACAGCCTGGAAAGAAGATTTAAGCTACAGTATCTGAACTACTGAACTATTGTTTGTCTCAAAGACTATTCAGAGCACAAAGGACAATAGACAGCCCCCCAAAATAAATAAATAAATAAATAAACAAACATCTGGGGACACATGATTGCTGAAGATAACACCTACAAAAGCTTCTACTTGGGCTGCGCATGTGTGCACTGTAAGTGTGTGCATCTGGCTGCATATACTAATAACACAAGTGTGTTGTGATGTGTTAAAGCTGAAGTGATGCTGGACAGCATGAATGTGAGAGCCATGTACCAGCATGAAGAAATCTGGCTCAGAGGCAAAGACCACTTGTGTCAGCACAGCTCCCAGAGTCACATGGCAAACCAGCCTACCAGCATTATAAAGGGCTGAGCATAATGTTTACTTGGTTATACTTTACTTAAAGCATCCATCTATAATGCATTATGAACATATTTAAAGTGTGTTATAATGTGCCTATAGCGCTATATAATCATAGATATAAGTAAGGTTAGGGTTAACCCTAACCCTAACCACATAAAATGCTTTATATGTGTGTTCATTATATGTTGTAATGCATTATATATGTTCATAATGTGTTTTAATGCAATATAGAGATAGGCTTCATAGAAGGTGTTGCCATTTATTTTATTATTGATTAATATATTAGTTACTTCTTTTAGATACAGTAATGATTTTATTAAGTCTATAAAATGTCAGAAAACTATGAAAGAATTCCCTTCCTACCAGTTCAAATCTGACCTTTTGAGTAGAACAAAATCATATGTTTGAAGCATAAGTGGGAGCTCCTGGTGATGAGGAAGCATCTAAGAACAGCTTGTACTCTATGACCCATCTTGAAGTGCACCAATGTGGTTTCTGTGCAGACTTGAGGGTTTGTTTTCTCAGGACTCAAAAATGTGACTGAGAAAGGTGACAACTCTGGGAATAAGTCACGTAGACTGCATTTAGTCTTTAGTAGTCACCTCGCTGCCTGACTTAATTTACTACTTAAGTAAAATTTCAAAACTAATGTTTCTAAAAATGGAAAGACTGCCAAAGAAAATTACATTTCCCAGAACTTACATTTGCTAATTGTTTATTGTCCAGCCAAAAATACAAAACCATAGGATGTTAAAATACCTCATCAATTACTGAAACACAGAAAGGCAGAGAAAAGCAAATTTTCTGTTGCAAAAATGGGTATTATTTTAGTAAACAGTATTGTCAATATAAATATGTAGACAAGGGAAAAAAAAACACTTCTGTTTATTCAGGTTGGTGAAAATATTAGTCCAAACTATATCTTAATTAACAAATAATTCCTCCACAAGTTCAAACATAATACACCCACAATGAAAAGCAATAACCTGGCTATTGTTCAGCAAAGGTTCTGTACACACACAAAGTCACCAGACCTCAAACAGCAACAAAAGCAAATGTGATCACAGTGTTGGCCATTTATCTCAAAAGCATTTGTTGTGCCAAGTTGGGCACTGAAGAGCACAACAAGCTCTCACATGGAAAGTCTTCTTGGGTTTCCATTCAGGTGCCTGTGTGGGATTGAGTACACAGGTTTGTGTGTCTATTTGCAGTGCATGTGTTGTAATAATACCTTGATATGGGTGTTAAACTGCTCCTCATTATCAGTACTGCTGACCTCTTTGAGATCTGCTGTTTACTCAACATCACACAGTTTGCTCTCAGTTATGGACACCAAAGACAGCCTGTCCTGGCCAGGAGACAGACAGTTTTTTTGATGGACAAGCTGATGGAGAGATGAATGGATGGATGATGAATGGATGCAGACACTTGTGGACCACACAGGTTCCTCAATAGGCTCTTGCATATCACACATGGACACACACACAGTTCTAGCCGGAGTGCCCTGCAAGCACATGGTGAAGCTAATAGGTTTAAATTGGCTGCAGTCCCAGTGATGTCAGAGTAATCCCTCATTAAAACCCTGATGACATCATCACACTGGCGAGAGCGCTTGGGAGCTGAGGCCACATGCTTATGGAGAAGTTAGAAGAGTGTGTGTCCATGTTTGTGCAATATGCATGTGCGTGTGTGTGAGAGGGAAACCCTGCCAGTCAGCACCTATGGTGTCCTCTCCGCAGGACAAGTAATTCAGGTTAAGCTGTTCCTCAAAACACACACAGGGAACGCTTTCACCACATTAGCTAACTTAATCATACTATGTGCTCATATGCAGTTCATTACATACACTTTCGCATTCACAAAAAACAACTTTAACCTCCAGATGGATGAGTTAGAGACTGGAGCTGATAGAAACCAGTTGACCCTACGTGTAGACGCTTGCAGGCAGAAACTAATTGCAGACTGCAATTCAGAGTGTCAACAACTCTTGATTTCCACTTCAAATCGTAGAACAACACACTTATAACCCAGCTTTGTCTTGAGATTGAGTCATGTGAGTGCTTAGGGTTAATCGATAGCAAGTAATTGCTGTAAAATTCTTTAAAAAAAAGCCTTACGTGTCTGCATCAACAGACTGTTCTGAACGACAGTAAATCTGTGGACAACTAAGTTGACAGATTTCTCCATGTTGTTTTAACATGTTCATAATTCTATCATTCAGTCATTTGCAACGCTGGGATTTTACTGCGCTACAGTGCCTTTAAATTACCAAATAACAAATCAGGTTGACACATTCAAACTAAGGGACGTCACAAACATGCAAAGAAAGATAATATGATAAGATAACAAAGTGGTCCCTTAGAGGATATGGTCATTGAACAAATAAAGGGTTAGTCACCAGGTCTAATGTGGATGCCAGGGTGTAACTTTCGAGGCAACAGTATAAATCTAACCTGTACCATGTCAAAAATACAAATGTAAATGCAAAGGGCCCATTAGTACTTAGTGCTTGTGCAAATCAGATCAACAAGTCCCCTAATCTAGCACACTTGGAGGGACATGAAATATGCAGCATAAATGTACTGCTGGAGGGGAAAGTCCCAGTGGAAGACTCAGTAAAAGGGGGTCAGCACTGGCTATGTGCACCAGATGAAGCGGGTGCTAAGTGTAGATATTCAGTGTTGTCGCAAATGTTCTGTCCTTGTCCGCGCTCATTCCTGTCCTGCTGAGAGAGTGCTATTCTACACCCTGTAATGTGAGAGTCTGTCTTACCGGATGGATGACAAGTGTAACAGTTACGGTTGTGCAAGTGGGAGTGTATTTCCTCTGAGGAAGCACTGTACAATTGCATTCAAAATATGCCAGTACATGCAAAAATACAGAGGAAGGTGAAAAATGTAGACTAAACATTGTTCATAAAAAGAGTTTGGATGTGCAGTTCGGAGAGGAAGTCTGACACAACGTACAAATAATGAGTATACAAAGAGAAAAGCAGACACAGTCATCGAAGAAAAAGTTTCACAGTTATACTGGCTAGGTTTGCGTTATCTTGAACTCTTCTGCTCCCCTCTATCATGCAGCACTGGCTCTGCCAGAAAACTGTCAACAAACACAACACAACAAGACATCCACCTTCCTTTACCCTCAAAGGTTTCCTAGCAAGTATTACCTGGAATTATAATTCTGTATAAGTCTCTACTATTTCTAAATCCAGCCAAGTATGTGTGTACACGTGTGTGTGTGTGTGTGTGTGGGGACTCCCTCTTCAATCCTAACCCTTTCTAATCTGTTTGCATACCTCTTCATAAACACGGTTGTCATCACAGCGGTCTTAATCACCATCGTCGTCACAAGTAATTCCCCACCAAGATGAGCATGGTCATCATCATGCTTTCCCGCTAATAAGAAGTAATTCCCATAACGTTTGTGATGCTCCATGTCTTATGTCTGTAATGCAAACCACAAGGGAGGTGGCTGAACTAAAAACAGCTGACAGAGTCTGAGACGTGCTGAGAGTGAGTGTCATTTTCTTGGAAAAGTCAACACACATTGGGAAAACAAAACCTGAACGGGGTTACACATTTAGTTGCAGCCTTTCACAAAAGCATAAGCGGAGGGATCAAAGCCGAAAACCCCACGCTTCTAAACACACACCACACACATATCTACACACACAGAGAGTGAGTAGTGATGCATATATCCTTTAGTCTCAGTGTATCTTGAAGAAAACCCCAGGGTTAGGTCCCCACACTGTTATTCTTAAAACACTGTTCTTCACATCTCTCTCTCCTTTTCTTTTTAAATTACAACTGTTTGTTTTCTATCTGCGGTAAGAGTATATAACAGGCAGCTCTCAGCAAGCTGCTTTGTTCCTGCAGGAAAAGGCCTGGGCATGATAACATCTGTTGGCTGACCGCAGGTTTTGTTTGGGTCAGATAGTGACGTACATGACTGCACAGTGGGTCTCCAACTCACCATGGACTGACTAACAATATTTCCTAATTTCTTTGTTTTTTTTGCCACTGAATCAGCAGTGACATTGGAATGTCAGGAAAATAAGGAAGAAGCTTTGATCCCAGTTTGTACTGACAATTTCATATACACCATATAGCTAGAAGGAACCTTGTAGACCTGAAGATCAAGCACAAAAGTGGACATCTACAGATTGTGTTTCTGTCTAGACAAAAGTCCAAAATCAAACATACAGAATTTGCAAAAATATAAAACACACAAAGAAAAGTTGTATTTTGGGAGATGAAACCTTATTTGGCTTGATTCATCATTTCAGTGCTGCTCATCATACGGCACAACCTTTATGATTTATAATTATGGACACACTGTTTTATCAAATTGCAGTATTACAGTTAAAACAGCCCGTAACCCAACACCACAGGCTCGAACAACAATTAAGTTATGATTTGCCTACTTTATTCACCCTCTGCCACTGGCACCTACAGTACATCCCAGCTCCCTTGGCCTCAGCTTTAGCTTGTAATGGCTCTATTTTTGATTAATGCTGAGCTCATGTAAGCACTTGCAGCTATCCCCTGCCACCAATACGTCTTTCCATCACATTGCACTCTTATTGATCTGTCCATCATCTTGCCTCTGTCCCGGAGATGAACACAAGATTGAATACCCTATCAAGCAGCTGCGCGGACAGCGGCAAGAAACAACGCAGCCTGAGATGAATAACATTGAAATGCAATGGATATTAAAATGAATGTAATGTGAGAGCTGCCTCCAGCTTATTCAGCACTGCGGCCCTATGTGTATATTTTACATGACTCCTGTGAGCAAGTTTTGTGACTGTGGTGTCATAAAGGCGCACCTGTTGAAGCCATAGAGATCTTTTTTCCCTCTGTTTTCCTGCTCTGCATCTGTTAATCATTTTAATTAAAAGAGGCTATGGGGAAATAGTTTATGGCACCAACTTGACTTTTCTGAATGAGGACAGTCAATGATTTTTGTTCATTACAAGACAAAACATAGATGAAAATGACCTTGCACTTGTGTCCAAATCACAGCGGTTTCAATCAATCAGTATCCTTTAAGGCAGGGTTTGGTTGGTCTGTTGGTTCTGTTCATTTGCCCTTGTCCTTCTCATTGGTCAGACAACGGCAGGGACTGGTTTTATAAGGACACATGCACATCTTAGTTTCTAATTTTTGGGGGGAAACAGGGTAGACAAACAAAGATCTGGTTTTAAACACTGACAATGAATAAATATTTCTGTTTCCTAATCTTATAATTTAAGAGAAAACTTATAAGACAGGAGGTCACTGAAGTCATCGTTCACAGGTTAGTCTGTAGAACATGGCTTTGGCATGTTGTGCTGTTAATGCGGCAATGTTGGACTAATGTTGAAAGGAAGTCAATCACTAGAACTGTGTGAATATTAAGCCTCATTTAAAATCAATTAAATAATGAATGTAGTGGGTTGGCTGCTGGTTTCTGTCCCTGTTGATTTTTTTGGAACTTCAAACTGAAGCACTAGCTTGGCTAGCAGCTCGGCATTTCTTTGTAGCTGTCCTCACCAGTGTGTATGTGTGTGTGAGTGTTTTTACTGTATGTGTTTGCTGTTGTCTGAGATTTACTTGATTAACACGCCCTATAGGTAATGACATAGCTATGTGTAAAAAAAAGACGCATTCAAATAAGAGAATAGCACCCACTTGAGCTACAGTGCACAGTGGCTGATTTAGTTTTTCTTGAATAATGTGCATTTTGTCCCGCCACTGACAAATCGTTTGGTTAAAGAGTAGGTAGAATTTCAATCAACCAAGGTTTTTTTTTTTGACAACAGCCATTCTCTGCAGGACTACTGGCACCCTGAAGCTTCCAACCTACAGGAAACCCTGAAGACATATTATCACTGTTATAAAATGAGTTATTATATTCCTTAAAATGTTGAAAGCAGTCCATCACAATTAGATAAATAGGCACCAAGGTTGACTCATTTTATTTGTCTGTGTGAGAAAAAAACTGATGTAGGGAATTACTTTAATGATGCTAATAGATCTAAACTGCGTTAGCTTCTTGTTGTCTGCCAATGTGAAAAGTGTGTTTCTGGCTTTGAGATGCAATAATGACAAATGACAACAATGTCTCGAGATATAGCTCATTCTGCACTGCATCTCATCTGACCGGAGGGGTATGTTTGGTGTTCTGGAAGGTGTGAGTGTGTGTGTGGGTGTGCGGGTGTGTTCCAAAACACATGAGGTGTTTCTGTATAACACATAGAAAAAAGTAAAGGAGGGGATCAACTGTAAATAAGTGGCAGAATAACACAATAAGACATCCAAGAGCAGCAATGTGTGAAAGAAAAATTGGATGAAGAAGCAGGAGAAGGGCTGGAAGGAAGAGAACATCCCAGCTTTGGCACGAAGAGTCTTAATATTGCCAATTCTAACTGAGTCAGTGAGTGCATGAAGACAAACGCACCCTAACAGCAAGATGTCCTGCAAATTAGGTGTGAAATAATGAGCTGATCATTTAGAAAATCAAAGGAGGAGATAATTAAAATTCCCTTAAGAAAGCAAACGCACTGTGTTCTCCCTTGTATGAGAGCTTAAAACATATCAGCGAGAACATTCCTGTCATGCTACAAGTAACTTCATGATCGATTTAATATTCTGCTGCCTCTGGGGAGAAGCTGGGGTAACAACAGATTCCAGTTAATGTCTGCCATCACACTGCTTATTTACACAATTGGACCAAAAGGAGACAGTGATTAGTCATTCATTTTTTCAGGTGTGTCAAAGGAACTGCTAGAACTGCACAAGGTTAGTCATTAGGCTGTCACACCAGGCGCAGATGTTTCATTATTCTTTTTTTTTTCTCCACTGAGATCAAATAATGTGCAATGATATTACTCTGCAGCTCCACAGAACTCTGAAATGTACAGCTCTCAGTTCATTCGTATGGTGTTTGGTTCTTAACTTTATGTTTTGGCTGCCTGCCACCACTCTCACCAAATACTGAACATCTCCAGTCTTGAAGACTGTTGTTTGTTTAGCAAAAAGGCTCAAATAAAAACTCTGAGCACAACTAACAAAGTTAGCAGCTGATTAATTTGGCTGAAGAGCAAAGAGTAAAATATTACCATGAGGAGGTGGTGGACACTGGTGACTACTGGTCGTATGTCAAGGTCAGACTGCACGACATCAGCCCAATAATGGCCCGACCCCTTAGACGCAGGGCATCAGGTGGGCTTGGGTTTTATCTTGTGCAGTGTGTCATAATTAATGACAACCAACACCACATCTCTTTGAGTTTTTGTTTACCTCCCATGACAGCTTATCATCAGTAGTAGTAGTAGTCAACAGCGAGCCCTTTCTTTCCGTCATGACTGCAAAAAATGATTGGTGGAGGACAAATGTGTAGTCTGTCAAATCTCTTGGCCACGACACGGCAAGAATTCATGACTCAACAATCGTCTAATCTGACATAGTGAACATTTTAACAGACAAACATATCTTGTTGTCTGACCTTGGCATTACTGATCTGCCAGGATTTCAAGGCTTCTCTGTGTTTTGATGTATGTTTTAGAATACTAATGTTGGCTGACATCTTTGCTAGGGTTGGGCAATATGACAGGATATGCAACTCTAGACAGTGTCCGGTCTTGATTCTCCAGATGTTAGAGTTGTTTATGCGAAAACGTCATTTGTGTCCCTGACATTCCAGCGGCAGGCTGTGTAGAAAATCAGGGCTTGAATCTCATTATCTCACAATCACCAAAATCCAGCTGCCTCTCAAGTTAAACTGATTTGGGCAACAGCAACACGACATCCAATCGTGTTCTCGCGTGACACGAGGATGACAGTTGGTGTTCAGCGTTTTTTTCTTTTGACATACATCAAAATATATTTGTGTAACCTTTTTATTTCACTAAAAGTAGGCTAGTAAGTATCTCCAACTGCTACCTTACAAACTGTAGGATATATTTTATTTCTTGTACAGTAACATTTAATAAAAGTGAGACTTATGAAATGATCACTGGAGAGGAAAAAAATAGAGCATGCTGTGTCCTCAAAATGCCTTTTATCACTACTCACAAGTCTCTCTCACACAAAACAGCCTGGTTTCTGAAGGAAGTGCAGCGGAAGAAAAGGTGTGAAGAAGAGAGGAGTGTTAGACTGTGTGGTCCTGTCGGGGGGCGTCAGTGGCAAGCACATCAGCATAGCCCTCCACAGAAGGCTGGCAGAGACTGATGATGCATGTGAGCATTGGCTCTGTATTCCACACACACATACAAACACATACACAAACTCAGCACTGGTGGTCCTCTGGGATGACGGTGAGTGATGACTTTGTCTCCTCAGAACTGACAGCAGGTCTCTGTTGTCTCCAAAAAAGCCCATTTTAAAAGCTTTGCCTCGGCCCCAGCAACACAGAGCGATGGAAAGTAATCTAAAGTTTGGCTCAGATTGACCCAGCAGCACTAGAATCAATGACTGTGCAGTGGGAGAAAGCCTCAAAGAAATAGGATAACAATGCTCGTGTCTTTTTATCTAACTGACAAAATGTGCTACGTCTGAGGAAGCCACCCTTGGGGCCAACAAGGCTGAGCAAGAGAAGAGCGGTTATGAGAGTGAAACTTGATGTCCCTTAACACCTTGCCTAAAAAAAGGTACTGTAAGAAAAGCACACAAAATGACACGTTTGAACAATTTTATTATCCCCTAACTACACACACCCTTCAACATTCAGGAGAGGGAGGGAGAGAGAAATGGTGCAGGAATGCATCTCCAATCCCCGATTTTCTAAATATAGCCTCGTATTTCCTACCCCCTTGGTCTCTGAGGCGCTGGATTCGCTTAATTGGATTACTACACACACTTTTCATTTCCTTTCTGGTTAGTGTTTAATGAAGTTTAGCCGATCATACATCTCAGTTTATTCACTGCAGCGCTGAAGGAAACACCCGCATCTTTAAAAATGTAGGATAAAAATGACGTAGTGAAAAACTCAAAAGAGTTTCTTTAAATTAAATATTATGTACACAGACTAGAAGCACAGTGATCAATAAAGATACTGACTCTGCCAATAGCCCCATAATGCTGCAAAGCCTGCTGAGAGAGAGAAAAAGAGCATTTGCCAATATTGTTCCTCAAAGGCCTGAAGATACTCTGGGTTACAATGTGTGGAATTTGCAAGTCAGAAAGCACAGAAATACATCTATGTGTTCATGTGCAATTGATTCTATATGTAAATGCATTATTTTAGACATAAATATGTTGTGTAATTTTGTGGCTCTATACGTACGCTCTGTGCTATTCTCCCTCTGTGCTCTTCTGTTTGTAAACCACAGGTCTGACATGGACAGAAGGGGACTGGACTGGTCCATTATCAAGGAACAATGAATAATACAGAGCCTCCTGAAAGCTCCACAGGACACGTATGCTCTCACATAGACTTCGATGGCGCATGGCTTTACTTTGAAGAGAAAAAAAACAACATGCCTGAGGTTTAAATTGACTCTGACAGGCTCATCTCCCATTTTCAGTGACTAATGCTCAACTCTGACAGCCATGACAGCCCTGAATTGTTGTTGTAACACTGTCACTAGATTTGCTACATCCATCCACTTTAGCAACACAATACATTTCAGCAGACTGTGAATCACATCTTAGTCAGATTTCTCTGAAATTAATTAAGGAATTAGAGTAACAAGTGAACGCTGTGTCAAAGCAGATGTATGTGCAGAGTACCATGATTTCTTCCTCTCTCTCTTTACTGTGACTGCTGTTACCGTAGCTGCAAAGTAGCTTTGCTAGCTGTGCCGCTAGCTGGCTGCACAGAGTAACAGGGTGTGTTTGTGGTCAATATCATTATCACAGGTGCTTTGGAACTGCAGGGGCACTCCTGGGATTTGACCACGGTAGACCCTGTGGAAAATATTACTAAGAACAGAGCCAAAAGACAGCAGAGCTGAAGCGAGGCAAGCACGGCAACACAAACGTGCTCAGCAGCCTCAATGAACATCAAGACAGAAATGATATACAGAAGAGAACGTTGATGGACATACGAGGAGGAAATGAGAGTGACCAAGCAAAAGATAAGATAAAGTATTGGACTGGCTTTCAGTTGTTTGGCGAAGCAAAAGGCTGTGAGATAGATGTTGATCATAAGTTAAGTTAGCCCATTTCAACGGAGTTTTAGCAAGATATGTGACAGTTAGGTGTTAGCAAACTGTTTCTGGTTCAGGTTGCATTAACTTGGCATTCTGTTGTTCCAAATTGTGTAGACTTTCACTGCAACTTCAGGACACCTATACAGGACATAACATTGTTACGCTTTGAAGGGATTGAATGTGGTTAGCACACTGACAACTGACAATATTGTTACAGAAATCTGGGATTTGGCAGAGGTCTGGCACTCAGAACCTGCAAGGGCGCAGAATCCTACAAACCAACTTTACCATAATGTTGCTTCAAGACACTGACTTACCAATTACAAGCTTTCTCATTTGAACTTCCCACTGTGCTTGTCCCTACTGTCTGACTGTGAATGACTGAAAATCCAGCCCTCTTTCGGCGTTCATGAGAAAGTCTGAGTAAGTGGGCGGACACGTTTATGTCTGTTTTTCATGTGTGCCTTGTGTTAATCTGTTTCTCTGCGTTTATTCTTCTGTGCCCCATTTACTTCTCCACAGCTCTTTTTCACCGTCTCCATTGGAAAGGTCATTTAACAACCCTCCTCTAATTCAAGTTGAAAATCTATTCATCTTATTATTGGGTGTTGAATCAGGCACAACTCAATATCTGTGATATAAGCAAATGTAATAGCAGAAAACAGACGCTATTTGTTAAGTACAGTTTGTGCCACATACTGTAGATTGTTTTGACATCCAGGCTAGAGCTCATCTTTCCACAGCCTCCTGCCTTTACATGCATCATCCACCATTGTAAAGAGAGACAAACAACAGATAAAATGATGAAATATGGTGTGCATGTCTGTGCTTAGATTTAAAACAAAGCAGTGAAAATACCCAGAAGCCCAGGGCTGCGACTGGAAAGAACATAAAAAAAATGTGGTTAAGACTGTGGTGAAGTGTAGCAAGTGTAGCATGTGCTTGCATGTGTAGTGAAGAATAAAGCCGAAAAAAAGTAGTTGATTAACAGGTTTGATAGACGGCAATACAACCAACTAAACCTAACTGGCATTTGTTGAATGAGTTTAATAGTTTTGCCTGATTAGCATGAAAAACTCAAACCAGTGGAAAAAAACAGCCCATACACTAACAACCCACTGACGACATCACTGACTCCTCTGTGTCCCTCCCAGTTTATGACACAGATGTGGGACAACAATTCCCATAAGATACCCAACCTACGTATGACTAATCTAAACGAGACTGCAGAAAAAAACAGCAACACAGCACTTTTATCAACATGTTTTTCCAACTAGTTTTGCTTTTGAAAAGCAGTCTCCATCTCAGTGTTACACCTCTGCGTGTGCTTGCTGTTTCTGACCAGTCCTCTCATTTGTGGATCAACTTGAGTGTTCAGTGTGGGAGAAAATGACAGGAAATGTCTGGCCCATTTAACAATAAATTTCCCTAAATACATCTGAGCTAAGCTGGGAAAAATTATGCTGGGCTGGGACAGGCTAGGCTAACCTTCAGGGAGCCTAAACCGTACCACACAAACAACACACAAGCCAACAAATGCTTCGGCATACAAAATCACATTTTATGTATTATAATTTAACTCATGCTCATACTCCATATTTATTTAAATATGAGTATGTTTATGTGTATATGTTAACCTATGGAAAGACAAAAAAATTACACATAAAGTAAACAAATTCATATGTATCTTTAAACCATCACCACTTAGAATACTCACCATATCCAGGAGTGCCTTCTGAAAGGAAAATGGCTGAGGTGCATCATGGACCTGTCAGTGGGAACACCTGGACAATGTCCAGGCTTCATAACGAAGCAGCGAAGGACTGATCCCCCAAACTGTTTAGCTTTCACCCTTTGAGCCACTATGTCGAACTAGCTATCTATCTACTGATTCTGTCCACAGTATCCACAGGCTCCAGCACAACAGGTAGTGTTCCATATTGCAGTCCTCTGCTGTGATGAGCCCATTAAGACCAGTCTTCCAGTGAAGAGCTCTTTCTGAACTTCCAACCACACTGGTTTGGACCTAGTGCATCACTGCTAAAAGGGCTGGCTTACATCCCACAAGGCAATCTTAAAAATGGAACGACATACCACTATAAAAATAACTGAGTTCCAGAAGAGAAATAAAAATCCCAATAAACCAGACAATAAAAAAAGACAAACTGTAAGCAGACTCAAGCCCAGTGTGAACTCTGTCTTTAAGCAGGAGAGTCTCAGCACTACGAGCTCACAGGCGGCCACCCAGCAGGACCAGCCAAGCTCTCCGGCCGCTGCTCTTTTTTCCGTGGGATTCTTCCGGCAAAGGTTTGGAAATTACTGTCCCACATCCACATGGTGAACCGGTTCAGGGACTCATTTCTCCGGAAAACATTCCTTTTCCTGACAGCCAACGACGCCGGTTGAAGAGGCAGCGGTAGTCACACCAGCATTACAGAGCATGTTAAACAAAGTCACTCACACACTCACATTCGCTTTCATCCTCTCAGCTTTACCCCCTTTGTCTCTCTAATTTTGCATTTCTCCCTCTCTTCTGCCCTTTCATAACTTCCCAAGAAGGGAAGTGAGGAAATGAAGAGGGAAAAAAAATTCAAAACAGTGAAGCGTCTCCTTAGAATCTCCCTCTCTGTTTTGCTCTTGCTCGTCTCCCCCCCTTCTTCCCTTCCTCCCGCCTCCTCCCTCCTTGCTCCAGTCAGTGGGATGTCCTGACCCTGTGTAAGAGGTGTGCCTGCTCCTTCAGTATCCAGTCAGATAATTCTATTGATCCTCTTACCACATGCTACTCTGCTTCATTCAGAGAGGAACAAGTATGCACATGTACGATTTAAATACACTGTTTTGCACATATTCACATGGAAAGCCTCTACTGTAAAAAGTTATATGGGCAAAGTGTTAACAGCAGTAATTCCCCTCATTTCCTCCCCCTAAGTCCATCTTCCGCTGTACTTTTTTTCCCTGAAGTAGTGTGTTTCTCTCTTTTATGGCCCTTCTTCGTCATAACAATGCAAGCCCCGTCAGTTTGTTTTTAATTTTTTGCTCTTCTAAGCACACCCTCTGTCTGTCTCGAGTGTCTGAATGAATGCAGTGAACCATGAAATTTCAAACTGCACAACAAATGCCAACTTCTTTTCCTCTGCATGTGTGTGTGTGTATGTGTGACATTGGCCTGTGCATGAATTACTGTGAGAGCTCGCAGGGGGCCTCTCAAGGCATGTTTGTTTCAAGAAACTAGTTATACAGGATGTCACTGCCTTTACTGCAGTATAATGCATTCCTCTGTTCTTACACCAGTGGCTTTGGGACCGTAATCCCGCCTATAAGCCAAACAGAAATCAGCAAGAGAAAATGTCATACTGTCTTTTACATAAGCTTAATTATGGAGGTAACAAGATAAATCACAGCAAATCTACAACTCAACAGCTAATTGTTAGTCATAGTGGATGTCTGTCCATGTCTGTGTCCGTGTTTGCATGGATGTGTATGGGCAACTTTGCGTGCACAGATCAGTTTGCACATATGTGTGCCAGTTGTGTTGGCACGGAAGTTACAAGTCGAGGTTGGGTTAGCACACTAAGGTTGTGTCTGTGTGTGTGTTTTGCATTAAAAGCCATAGCTGTGGCTAAGCTCCAGTTGCTGTGGTCTGAAAAACAGGATCCAGAACTGCTTCTTACACACATCCTGCCCAACACACACGTCAGCAGCCTCTCAACTCCTGCCAAAAGTCAAACCACCTCACAGCCTCTCTAAGCCTGCACCTTCAGTCACAAAAGCCACTCTTGAATAGGGTGGAGGAACGCTAAATGCTAAGGAATCTGCTTGCAGGAAAATGAAGACAGAAATGCAGCTCTGGGTAGGGGGGTGTGGGTAGTTTTTGTGTGCAAAGGGCCATAGCTGACAGCTTAAGCAGCAACAGGGAACAAAAATTCAATTAAATGTGTTTAAAGGTTACACATCTGCAAAGCACTGACGCACCTGTTATTTATTTGGTACACTCACAGGAAAAAATAACTCAATCTGTCACTTAGATTTACTCTCAAAACGAGAGACATCTAATGTACAAATGGAAACTGGGGCTAGCACTCTAATAATAGAATATACTCTGTGTGTCCCTGTGAGTATGTGTCTGTATGTGTGTAGTATTGCATAATCTAAGTCCCTGCTTTGGGGCTGTTTGCCCCTGCTCTCCTCAACACTGGTGAGCTGTCACGACTCCCTCTGCAACCTGAAAAAGAGAGACTGGGGAGGAGGGGAGAAAATAAAAAGGGTGAGGCAGAAAAGCAGGAAATAATGACAGTGAAAGAGAAAAATAAAGACATAGAGAGAAGGTTCAGGGCAAAGTTGAAGTGGATGCACATGCCAACATCTTGACATTATGGTAATGGTGATGCTTTTCTCATCATTTTGCAGCAGTGAGAGAACATTAACAACATCATGTGTCTGACAGAAATCTAAAACAATGAGTTATAACACAACCATAAAGTAGGGGCATGGTATTCACAAATCATCTCTGACATCTGCTTGTGAGCAGAGCGGCATATTCTTCATCTACAATATATCACATAATATTTAAATTAGCAGGACTTTCCAATTCTATCAGTGCTACAACATGGCTTTCTATAACTGGTCATCACCGAGAAAGAGGCTGGATTACACAGCGGAACAAGTACCTATCGATTTCACATGTACTTACATTTAGCAAAGCACTTTTCTTCATTTACCTGGAGATCGATGTCCAAAGAACGCGGGCTGAACAACTCTACAGTGACATCACAGAGCCTGTCTGACAGCACTGCCTGCCAGCAGCATGACTGCTTTAGCTCCAGGTGTTTTACAAAACAAAACAGACATGATGTAACGCCTCAAGTCGTACGAACCGAACAGGAATGCAATCAAAGCTTCGGGAACAGGAAAATCAAATATGACCCGTCTTGTGCATTGATCCTTTATCACATACTGAAACACTGTGCAGACATTTTTAATGCCACATTCAGCGTTTAACAAATTAAAAGGAAAATTGAAGAGACACTTGCAGAAGAATTTGGTGGTGAAGCTTATCAACCATTGTGTTGATTAGGGTGTTGCGAAACACTGGTCTTGACACTAATCGTGATTTTTGTAAATGAAACATTGATACTGTTGTAACAGTATTATAATACAAACAAATTCTGTTTATTTCAGTTTTTGCTTTGTCATTGTAGGTGGTAGTATTGTATCTTCAATCTGGGTGCCATCCAATATTCAAATGAAAAAAAAAAAACTCAACACATTTATACAGTTAAAATTACAGGATTCTTTTTTTCAGTTTTTCATATGACAATTAATATTCTCATCACAAATTATTTAGGTCACAAGACAGCGCAGGGAAAATATGATTTGGTGACAGCCCTAACAGTGATATAAAAATCAGAGATACTTAACATTCAAATAGGACAGCAAATCTCACAAGAGATTGAGAGAAAACTGGAACCTCATGCATGTTTTGTTCCTTTGAGGTAGGCCAGCTGTCCATCACTGTGTGTGTCGCTGTGGAAATGCCTTGGGCCCGATCCTCCTCCTTGTCATTCACAGATGGTTTTGCTGTGGCATTTAAGCAAAGGTTAACTCATTCCCCCTTTGAATCAGATATTTGTAATTAGATCCCCACATCTAATGGGGACATGGAGGCTTTAAGGGCCATTTGAAGAATGTGAAGAATGTTTAAGTGCCCAAAAAATTGCTCACTTGTTGAGTGGAGGGGATTTTTGACTCTGATTTGACTCAGAAGGAAGGGACTTAATTTATTAGAAAAATGTGCAGGGTTACAACAAAGCAGTGGCTGTTATCAGTGGTGACTTACAGATACTGTCTATATTGTGTACTGTACTATACCTGTAGTCTCATGTCTCACTAATTAGTTATTTTACTTTTTTAACTTTTTTACTTTTTAGAGAACAATAGGCTACATATAGGTCTCCTATCTTACGCTGCAGCCTCAGCAGGCACCAACAACCAACCACAACTGCCACATCTGCCCGAACAATGGAGGCTTTGAGCATAGCCCACTCAGATTATATGTTTCCAATCTTCCCCGGATTTGAGACAACAATGTCCATGTGAGCGTTGAACATTTGCAACAGAACCATAGAGTCCCTAAGTGACAATGCACCCAACCTCAGTGACTATCCCAGTGGATGGTAGGCCAACAGGGCAGCAGTTCCACGTTGCTGTGTTGTGCTTCACCTGACGGGATGTTCACTAGTTCCCCATGAGGGGGAACAGGTTTTCCCTGTTCTAGTCATGCGGTCACTGTGGTCATCAATGTACCAAAGACAGATTAATTTTGTTGGATAAGTTCTTGTCACTTTCCTCCATAAAAATGTATATTCATTGAAAACAACTAAAAGCTTACAAAATACTTTTAAAAAACCCAAAAATTCAACTGTCACACATCACAACATGACTGACATACTGTATAAAATAAAGTTAAAGGGCAAATGTAAGATATTTTTGCAGTGTTTTGCTTTTACATGTTGCAACAGGAAGGCCCTCAGTTATAAATCTGCTTAATCAGACGGTGGGCCAGGCCCCATGGTTAAAAGCATCATGAATATCTGGTTAAAAACCACCATGGTTAATGCTGATATCTATTTTGACTGCTTCACGAGGTTGTTATCCAAGAGCAGGTACAGATGGGAGTGCACTGAAAATATCAACGGCCCATAACCGGAGGCAAACTCCGCTACAGCACCATCTGGTCAGGATTGGTCTCACTAACAGTTGGCGCAATCAACTCTGCTCTTCCCTCTGATACCTTCATTATCCCAATACACTAACAGAGAAAACATCATTTTCACTTCTTTAAAGTGCCAAAATTAAAATCTCGGGACACATTGCAAATGCCATTTTGTGTAATTAGTTCCTGGAAACCTGCAATTCCCAATGTCCTGACAAGGGGGTGAGTACAATAAAGTAGAGTACTTTTTTTCAAATTCTGCTTTGGCTGACTCTACAAGGTGTTGTAATATGGAAAATATCATTTAGTACTTTCTGCAGGTGCCAAAACGATTTTAAATGGCACAAATTCAGTGTAAAGGGTAAAGGGTACCAGGAAAAAAACTGCTTGTAGTCATAATGAGCAAGATACATAGGAATTTGTTGCTGTCTTTGGTATTTCCCCCTGACGTCAATAATTGCAGAGGCGTGTGCACACAAGTGATAAGAGTATAGAAAGACAAAGATACAGACGGTGAAAAGTAAAAAAAAAAATTACCTTATCAGAGGTACTCATACTTACAGTTTTTAATACAAAAACAGTTAGCTGTGTTTATCTGCACATTTTATTAATCACTCCAATAAGCTACATGAGCAACGACTTTGTCTCAAGGGCCATGTCTCACGTTTGTTTTGTATTTCACATGCTGCAGGTTCACCTTTCCAAAGCATCTTATAATGTCAGTTTCCTTGTAGGAGTGGCTGAGGGTCAGTCAGGCTAGAGAAAAGAGGGTCTTCTGACATTACGCAAGGAGATGTGGTTTGAGTCTAATTCATTCAGTGGCCGCTAGTTTCACTAAGAAGCAGAAGGAAAAGGAGGACTATCAAGTTTGGGTTGAGGATGAGGAGCAAAGAACGCAGGAAACCACACAACAAAGGACTCTTAGAGCCAAAAGAGACTGACAAACTGAGTTTGTTTCAGCCACTGCTAACTGCTAAATATTCACCTTTTTAAACTAAATGACAACATAAGGTGCGGGCTGAGCAATTAAACTAACAAATTAACATTCCAGAGGGAAGCAGTGAGAACTCACCTGGTGGTCAGAGAAAGCTAGTCACAGAAGAAAGACGATGAACTGGATAACCCCAAAGCTGATGCACCCCTGTGTCGCTGCTCGTCTGTAACACTGTGCCTAAAAAGCAGGGCATTTCATTATGCACACCTACTGCTCACACAGCCAGTGGGTCCCTGTAAGAAATCTGTAGCTCTGACAACAACATACTTACACTTTGCTAAGAAAATGAGCAGCCAGCTGAGCAAATGAGCAAGTGCCAAGCACTATCAAATGATATGCTACAATGAAAAAAATGTACACAATAATTGCCAAAGTAAATGTGAATTTCAAAAGTTTTTTGGATAATAGTTTTTTTTCATTTTCCCCAAATCACACAAACACAATTAAAAAAAAATTGCATGACATCATGCCTCCTCCTAGAATTGTTACAGATATATACACGCACATGTGCAGGCTGAAGTTCACAATAATTATCCAATGTCCTGTCAATTGCTAGCATTGTGCCTTTGATTCGCTACCATTAGAGCGTAAAAAGGACCAAATAGAAGCTGCATTGCAAATTTCAATGAGAGCTTTGTATTCTGGCCATCTAATTAAACTAGAATTTTGGAAGTGGGAGCACGCTAGTTAGTGTGTTGTTAAGTTTCAGTACCCACCAGTCAGTTGGCGTTGCTGTATCAACTTTTAAATCCAAGTGCTCATTAATGTCACCAGCAATCACCATCCTGCTCTGTTGCCATAGTGTCAAAAGTAGCAGCTCTCCATTTTTAATTTTTATTTTTTTTACCTTTTGACAGATGTAGCTGGCAGTGACTTTTAGCTATGGACCCCCCAATGTTTTATACTGTCCTTTAAAGTGAAAAAGACAAAACATGGTGGAAATAAGGAGGATAAAAGACAAAACAAAACAGAATTAGGGATGTTAAAATGACTAATCACATTGTAAAATCTTTAATGACTGCGTGTTTATTTGTTTGAATTAAATGAAAGGGATGAGTGGGTGCCGCAGGGCATCATAAAATCAAAGTGTACCAAAACAAAGTACGACAAAAACAATCTCTGAATAGTGGTGTAACTAAGAGAATTTTCAACCTAATCCTCTTTGTTAAAATAGACTTGTGACCGATGCAGTTTGCTCAAAATTAAAATAACGTTACTGCACATTGCATTTACTGCGTAAACAACTGTCCTGGTTTGTACAAGACTAGTGTTTACTTCTACAGGTGAACATCAGTGTAATTAGTTTCACATGATAAATTGTTCAAATCTAAGTTGTATGTTTTCACTTGTGAGCTGTGAGGACACTTCTCATAGCTTTAGTTGTTACTGATGTAGAACACAATACATACTGTTCACAGATGTGTTAAAAAATACATATAATTGCTAGTAGTGTATACTGCCATCATAAACCTTCTCACTATTGCAGCTACCTGTTTCTTAGTCTTCGTAACCCTGCTCTGTAGGTCTACAGTTTGCTCCCACTCTTACCCCCTAAATATCTGTAGCTATCCCACCCAACACTCTCCACACCTCCATTCACAGCCATGGTGTCGGCTCTGTTGCTCAACCCCTCCAAAAATAGACTTTTCCTGCATTGCACCAACGTTGTGTCACTGTTGCAGCCAAAGCACTCGACTGACTCCCTCTGCACTAGCTGACTAGTCTGAGCCTTAATCACAGCAGTGGTCGGCTGCATGTCTATCTGAGTGTTATTAGCGATTCCTCTGAGGGATGGCATGACCCAACGATGACCTCGGGTGATATGCTAATTACTGTAGGCTCACTGCTATTACACTGGATGAATAAAGATGAACTGAACTGAGATACTAATCCTGCTCAGTGCAGTTTGCGTTTAGGAAGCATATCCTATTTATGATCAACAAATGAGAAAAATCTGTAAAGGGAATTTCTTACCAAAATGCTCCACGATAACAATAATCTTACCATGGCCATGGAATGGACTGGGAATGTTAGTACAAAATTCATGGCAATCAATTCAATAGTTGTTGAAACACTAAAAAACAGTAATCTCAACGTCATGGTGGCAATGCAAGACAAGTCAGATGACCATTAAAGCTTTAAGAATGCATTATCTGGGGACTAGGGCCAAACGGATACATCAATCTGTCGATATTGGCCTGTTGAAGATATATCAGTATCAGCATATATGTTCTCCAATAAGTGCCAATGTTAAAATTGTCTTTTAAGGCTCCAAATATGCTTTAACTAGTGGTTTGAAATGGTGTAATCGTGTATTTTGTCCAGCAGAGGGTGGTCCGTTATTTAACTGGTAACAAGTTAAGTGTTTACTGCTCAGTGCACTGATGTTTGGAATAAAATTTATTAAACATCCTACCTTCATTACATATCTCTGTCACACGTATTTGATTTCTACATTCAGAATATATGCAGAATATCAGGTGATGTTCTGGATATCTGAATATCTGAATATCTTACTCCCTAATATCGGTATTGGCATTGGCCCCAAATATCCCATACTGGTTGGGCCATTCTGGGGGCAATGAATATTTGAACAAACTTTAGGATAATCCATTCAGTGGTGTTTGAGATATTTTGGACTAAACCAAAGAAGTGGAAAGACTGATTTTGCCATCTCAAGAGCCATGCTACTTGTATGTTTAAGTTACAGAGAGAAGGAGTAAGGGATCAAGACAAAGAATATATTTATTTATCCAGTTATTGAGATAAAACTGAAAACTCATTGAATGAACAAGATATTTGAATGACTGAGTGCTGTGAATAGCTGTTTTGAAGTAAATTTGTGTAATAGAAATTCATTGCAAAGCCTTTCTCCCTCATGTTTTCTGCAACTGCCCTAAATTCCATTAAAGGGTATGAATTATGAAGAACGAGCAGCATGTAGGAAAGAGCATTGTGGGGGACTTGTGTGACATTAAACTGTTAAAGTAATTACAGGTTAGGAGCAGGCCTGTAGGCTGTAAAATTATCTTACTCTGAAAATGGCTCAGACTGTGACATTCTGTCTGCAAACTGTGGAGAAAAACACCAAACTATGTCACACAGAACAGCACACGCCCTTCCAAACCCTTGCACAATGGGCTCGCATTTGAGTTTACATGCACAGTGACAAAAAAACAAGCAAAAGAGACAATGTGACAACAAAAGTAACAAAACTCGTTAAAAAAGCACAACAAAAGAAGTCACAGCTTATTATTTGCTGATTTATGAGGCCTCATACAGTATTTGAGGTCCTATTTGTAAGATTCCCAACTTGTCAAATACTGACGCTTTGGTTTGGGAGAACAGTCTGCCACTGACCCAGAGTGTCAGTATTTGATGAGCTGGGTTACCCAATTCATCAAATACTGACGAGTTGAGAATGAGACCCAGAAATCAACTATTTCTACAAAGTGAACCTTTAAAGGCATGACTTTGCTTAAAGCAAATTTAACATAATTCAAAGTGAAATACAACATGACCAATGAGAGGGCAGATACTAATGGATTTTTTGTGTATTTCCAGGTTTCCTTTGACAGCCTACAATACTGCAGAGTAAAGTGTGACTGATTTAAAAGCCTATCAAACTGATTAATCACTGACTTCTTCTGCTAAAAAGTAAGCTTGTGACTACAATGGCATTCTGCATTATTGACACTCAGGGTCAAAATTGGGAGGGGCTGAATCAGAGGTCAAAATGTGGAGTTCAACCTAAAACAACCTTAAACAAAAATTAAAAAGCAGCTGAAAGTACTTTGAGAAATGATATGTTTACATAAACAAGTGCAAAGTCACAATAGCTGCGACCAGCAGTTAATAATGTCACAGTTCTTTTAGGCCTCACATGTTATCATAAAGTTACAGATGCATCATAAATGAAAAGAAATTACTGTCTGCAATCCACAAGAGTCTACAGTCCGCGACAAATGGCTGATGAGTTATGGAGGAGGGCGGGGCTAAAGTGTAGGGGTGGGCAAGCCATGACCAATAAATGTGTGTGTGTGTGTGTGTGTGTGTGTGTGTGTGTGTTTCTACAAAATTTGACCATATTTCATGAATTTGAAGTTTTGTGCCTTTTTGTTATAGGACAGGCCACCCCAACTGCCATGCCCCCATTTTGCCAGTTTGCCTGAATAGGTAATCAGCTGTCCGTTGGCTCAAGACCAACCATTCCACTAAATCTTGTGTAAGTTTGTTAATCCATTTTGGAGTAATGTGCCCTTTTGAAAGGTCACTCCCATTGCCACACCCCCTTTTAGCCAACTGGCATTTAACACCAACACAAACACATGCTTGACCTTGATGCCAAATTTCAGCCCCCTACAGCGAAAAAACTGTGCCTGCAAAAGAGTAGGGAATTATTGTGGACTGACCAATCAACCGCCCGACCAACCGCCCGACTACCCAACAAACAGAGCCACCTATCAAGCTGCTAGTCACAGCTGGAAAACTCGTCAGGATCAAAAAACAAATAGCAGTTTGAGACCCAAATTCTTGGAAACAAAATGTTGACTAACAATATTTGTAAACCATGACTCAAAACGACCACTTGTGCATAAAACCAAGAATATATTTATGATTACATAACCTTTTTTCTTAGTAGTCAGGTTACTGTGACATGTGTTAGCAGTGATGTATGAACCCTCGCGTATTGTGAAGATAATAGCATTCAGAGTTTGTTTTTAGACTGGACACGACTGGAAAGACTGAGGAGCAGACAGAGACGGCCTTGCCACCCCTGTCTGAAGTCATGGCATTAATGGCATTTAAAAGTCAAACTTTCACCCCCTCTTTCATCCACACCTCACCATACCAAATGAAACCTGTCAGCTCCAGTAGAAACCCCAGGCAGGAGGTTGGTGGTTTCAAGTTAGACACAGCCAACAGGAGTAATGTACAAATAACTGAAGAAAATATAAAATATTCTTACTGCACATTAGGTCCTCAGAAGAAGAGAAGAGCGGAGGGACACAAAGTGGAGTGATTTCCAGTAAATGATTTATAGGACGCAAGGCTGCACGACTAAAATTGAGATGGGAGCAAAGACAGAGTTTTACAATGTTAAAAATTCTGCGAAAGTGGGGGTTGATGTGAGAAGAGATCTTTTGTAAGCCTTGTAACATTTGTAACAACCTTTCCCGAACTGAAAGCAACTCATTCAGTCTCAATGGCTTTCTAACTCTGTCTTAGAAGCAAACACAGACAATAAGCAAAGACAATGAAGTAAATTATGCCATTGAATTTTATTTTATTTTATTTAATCTTATTTTATATAGGTAATCTCACTGAGACACATGGTGTCTCAGTGAGAAAGATAATCTTATTGAGACA
>JAQLOL010000022.1:1772904-1783428 GCA_029783665.1 Naso thynnoides | reverse complement strand
CTCATTACCCTCACACACACACACACACACACACACCCACGCCCCCCCGCACACACGCACGCACACACACACACACACACACACACACACACACACACACACACATACCATCCTCATCCTCGATGCAGCAAATGGCACACATTCACATTAATGTGCTCCACACAAGAAAAGCCACTCCCACACATTTGTCATATTCTAGCTGACGGCAGCAGAAGCGACGATACATTCATTACAAGCCTCCCTAACAGCAGAAGAGCAAAAATGCAACATGTTTCATCAATTTAATCCATAAACTGTTTAGAGGCCAAGAGCCACAAGGATTGAGAATCCCTATCTTAACACAAAATAAAAACTTAGTCAAGTGAAATGATAAGTAGCCTTAGATCCACTCTCTTTTTTGGTCCTAAACTGATATTTTGGCTTTTCTCGACCGACACAGAATCAGAATCATTCATGAAAGCCTTCTTAATGCCTCTGCATGTAGTATGAGTGGTGATATCTGCAGAAACAGACAGCTGTTAGTGGTTACCTAGACCTTTATATTTTTAGATGCAAATTTTACTATCAATAAAGAAAAATTACAAAACCATATTATTAATGTTGCTTTCTAGATTGTTGTTATACATACACATAGCATCAGCAGATGTATTTGTTTCAAACACTGATGCATTTGTGAAGAATTTGTATGAGAGATTCCTCCAAGAATTTATAAAAGGTTATTGATCACAAAAAGTATCACAAGGTTTCAGAGCCAGCATAGCTGATATTAGACTATTTTTCATCAATCACAAATGCATTAGGGAATAGTTAGTGTTGTGGTTTCACAGCCTATCTGGAGGAAGAGTACTAAAACAATGCTAACAGCCTAATCTTTTCACCACCATCAATCTCTGTGTCTTTCTCTTGAGCTGTCTCTGAACATAAAACATGCCTCTCTAGTAACCAATCTCCTTTGGAAGCTATTTTTACACCAAGGCATGCAAGCACAAAAACACACACACACACACATACACATGCACAAACACTCACACAGCACAACAACCCCAAGCTGAGGCGGGATCGATTGATGAGCTACGAGGAGAGCAACCTGCATTCCTCCCATCTGGGAATGAAGAAGCAGGCTGCCGCAGAGCGCTTTGCACTAAACACAGGAAATCAATATCCTGCAAGTTAATGAGATAGACCCCCTAACCTCAGCATCTGATTAGATAAACAGATTAGCAGCAAAACACAACACTGCCATTAGGTGAAAGCGGTGCAGACACATGCTGCTCTTGGCAGTTTCATTATACAGTCAGGCAACCTTATAGTTAGTGATAAAAATAAGCTGAGATTTTATATATTTTATAATGTGTTTTCTGCTGGTGTGGGCAAGACGGTAATTCACAATGTGTTTTCAATATTATTTATCCCTATCATGTCTAAATGGTCAAGTAAACCTAAAGATGGTTTAATAATATAACTAGGGTTGAGTTTTCAAGTCTTTGACCAGCACAAAAATATACCTTCCAGGCCCATAAACAGAAAAATCAATAAGTACATTACCTTCTGAGGCATCAAATGTTCAGATAAAAGTCTCTGCTGTTGTGTTACTTACCTAGAAAGGCAAAAACAAAGATGAGGGGTTGATAGAGGGATGGAGGGAAAGAAAGAAAGAAGGGGAAAGGAAGAGAGAGACAGAAATTATCATGACAATCTATTGACTGCAGTGAGATGTAATTTGTGCTTAAACAAGCATTGGGGCACATTGTGTTAAAATACTGAGACCCCTTCTCCCCACACTGCTTAGTGGACAAAAGCACACACACACACACACACACACACAATATAGACTGCCACACTGAAGTAATGAAAAAAGATGGGAGTGTGTATCAATATACTGCAGTGGTGAGAAACCGCTGTCTCTTCACTTCACTCGCTCTATACCCCAATGCAAGCCAACTGATCTGAGTCAAGCCTCCCATATTCAGCTCCCTCCTCATCTCTCCTCACACCCTTCGCCCTTTGTTATCTACATGCAGAGTCCTCCCCCTTGATAAAAATGCCAGCATGAAAGGTGACATGAGAGAATATCACAAATGTGACTGGGGTGACACTCAGATTACATCAGATATGTTGCCTGTCAGGTTGCAGAGCTTCTCACTGGCCACTCAGTAACAGTCTGTAGGTTTTTAATTTTTTGCAGGGATAGTGTATTTTTAGAGTTTAATTTTACAATACTGTTACTGAAAGTGTGAGCTCACTGTCGTCAATGGTACAAATCCATGAGCAACACTTGATGTTTATACTGGATTTTAATCGAATTTTTGTATCAGTGTAATGAAGTACTTTGATTAGTCAGGTATCAGATATTCCATTTGTTTAATGTATAATTTCTCAAGTGAATTGCCAGAAAATACATTTTTTTCACAATATATAACATGATAATTACAGAACACCACTGAGGATTTTATCCTCATTGCCCACTTGAGTTGGGCAATTGGTTCTATTTTCAGATCATCTAATCATGCTCATTAGAGATCACGCTGGATGATCAGATGATGCAAGAGGATGGGAACAGTTATGTTACTGCATAGCAACGAGAATTTGAAGTCAGCATTGTGTGCAGGTGAAGACAGAGGATTTTACTGCTGTATCTATGGCAAAAACATGGCTGCGTGCAGCAGGAGTGGATTTGGATTTTCTTTTTGGCTGGGCTTTATATTCACAAAAGTTAATACTAACAGGCACAGAGCTGAAAATGATTCCTGCCTGATTTTTGTCTCTATAGCTAATGCATTGAAACCACAGACCGTTTCCGTTGAGACAAGCTTATACATTTATAGCGCACTGTGCTGCTCTCTCTCCCATTGAGAGTCAATCTAGCTCTCCATCAGACCGTTCTCCCTCTTGCCCCCATTTTCCACTGCAGTACAGCACTGTATGCTATGTAAGACAGGCTTGAGTCACGCATTACTTTTGGTTGTGGGTAATAAGGTCACTCACCAAGACACAAGTTTGTGTGTTTGTGCGTGGTGTGTGTTGGTGTAGTTTCTGCGCAAAGGGCGCTCCAAACCGCTACAACATCACAGCATGTTTCATTTGACATGATATTAGGTAATATTTAATATCACAATTCAAATATATTTAGAACATTATAGACCTATTAATATGAAGCCCAGAGCAAAGTTTTAGTGAGCACATAGAAAAATGGAGATCCCAGGTGTTAGCCATGAGAAAGTGACACAGTAGGCAAACTGGGTTGTAACTGAGGCTTTAATTCACTCGTCAAACTATTCGTTAGCTGCTTTGCAGATATGCCAATCCACTAGAAATAACATCTCTAAATGTATGCAGTGGGGTGCAAATTATAGAGATTATTTTTTATAACATCTTATGATAGCAAGTTAGTTGAAGGAGCTTAATAGGCAATGCTAACGTCTTTGGAATCTATCTATCAATCTATTGAGGAGGTCTATCTATCTCTTCAATCGCTGTAGCAATTATTAACAATCTCATGGCCTGTCCGCACAAGCCAATTGCCCATGCCAGCTGTTTAATATAAAACACAGTATTGGTGTTAGCATCTAAATTTTGACATAGTAACAAAGTCATAATACACATCTTTACCTCTCACTATTTTTTCTCCATCCATCATCTCTCTACGCACCTTCATCCCCCACCTGTCCGCATTTGCTGCACCGTTCCCCTTTTTTTTCTTTCTTGGTCAGACAGGTTGGAAACGCATTTAGACTAAATGTCAGGCAGGCAGACTAACTGAGGTGAATGCATCGAGTGACAATAGACAGGCAGAGCTCAGAGAAGGTGCAGCGTCTCAAACCCAAACAGTGAGACAGCGCTCAGCAATACAGACAAAGAAGGGAAGCCAGACACACAGATACGATGATAAGTAGTGCCTTAATGAAAAGGGCAGACGCACAGGCAGACAGACATATGGAAAATGACTCCCTTGCTCAAATGGCTTACAGCCAGGAGCAACCACATTGGTCCATTAAGTTTACACTTAAAACTACCCCCCAACACCTATGGCACTATGTCACAACTGAAGCTAGAAAGGAGGAGAAACAAATATTAAAATGGAGGATTTACACATCCTAATATAATATATCAAGGCCTTTGCTAGTTTAACATTTCAGATTTAAAGCTTCTATTTTAGGCTTTCATTTGAAATTTTGAATGTCTGTTTTCATATTTTATGACAAAGCTCTGATCCTTCCCTGAATTTCTCATATACGCAATATTCATTTTCAGCTGTCTGCTGGCATCTGGTCCTCTGCTCTGCCTGCTCAACACACACAATACTCAAAACTCTGTGATATTTGTGATAGCCTATGCATTTAAATTTTTATTTAAAATTTGAATGTCAATGTTGTAAACCAAGCTTTAAAGCTTAAAAGTATTTGGTACAGCCCTCTTAAATTGCCTAAATAATAACTGCACTCTTTTTAATCACAGTTAAGAGAGTTGCTATCTTATAATCCAGCAAAATTGACTTAAAAAAGACATCAGTGACTATTTTTTAACAGTCTGACTCCATTCTCCCAGTCATTATTTAGATATGTCATTGAGCTGTCTTGTTGGAGGGGCAAAAAGCAGTTTTAAAAGAAGACTCTGGTAGATATGTCACATCTTCCTTCCCTGAATTGTCAGTGGTGACATTTATAGAGAAGTCCTTGGATTTTTATGAGCAGTAAAGACAGCAGCTTTAAAGACATTAAGTATACACAGGATATCAAATTCTTTTCTTAATGTGGCAAGACAGGCCTGCATATTACTTAAACTTTTAAAATAAAAAACAGTATCTACTCAAAACCAATCCAAAGTCTTTTCTTGCAAAATGAACTCTTGATGCTGGTCTGTTATGAATTCTTGTATACACTTGACTGCATTGAGAGAATGGGCAGAATAATATGCTCTCTTGTGTCAGCCATGCTTAAGCCCATATGTGACCTCTGCAAAAGCTCCATGACTCACGAAGCCATGCATCACTAGGCCTTTGATTGCACACACGATGAGCTCATGCTATGCTTCTCCTACATGCATTCGGTGCCAAAGGCTAGGCTTAAAGGTACAGTGACTAAGACCCATCCTGCTCCAGGACTTTGAGCGCAGGGGTAAAGGACATTGCTCTCCAGTTAGCTGGTTCTAATGAGGCCTGTTTCCGTGGTGACTAAATTCTCTGCTGGTGATTTACAGCATCACATAGTCATCACCTCCAAAGCGTCTGGTCCTAGAGTGAAGGACGACAGCTTGCAATGGGGAACAGCTGTGGAAAACAGGTGTGTGCTTCTCATTATGGCCATAGCGAGATAATGATGGCTTTTAATCACTAGCCCCAGATTGGAGAGTGTGTGTGAGTGTGAAGATTCTTGGTTTTTCAAAGCATGTATTTACATGTGCTAGCACATGAACTTAGAAGTGCTGTGTTTGCATTTTGCTCTTATCTTATGAATTTGCATGCAGCAGATTTGCATGTCTTTGAGAGTATTTTTTATTTTTTTTAATTGTGCGTGTGTGTGTGTGTGTGGACAGTGGATGCATAATCAGATAGAAATCAATAGGGAAATGCGGTGCTTTCTCTCCAATAAACACACTTGTGTTTTACGGGTAATTCAACAATGAATGCATCTAACAAGAAAGATGTGACACAATACGTTTTAGTGCTGCATCCTACTTTACAAAAACTGAAAAAAGTTGTCTTTGTTTCCTGCCATGAATTAGAACCCCTTTTATCAAGTCTTTTCATTCTCCTGTCAATGAGACATCAGTGGAAGAAAAATGGAAAATGCAATGGAGGGGAAGAATGGCATAAGAAAGAAGAGGAGAGGAAGAAATGCGGCATCACCTCAAAGCAGTATTTGCTTAAGAACTTAAGCTTCAAAACAAACAAATATACCATACCGAAGCTCTGCCTAATCGTAGTGGCTTATTTTCTCCATGAATCTGTCTACAATTGGGAACCCACCCATAGATGCTTTCCCACCACTGGCAGACCACTGGCTGATGCGCTTACTCTCTCCTACTGTACCACAACTTTGCACACACACAAGCAAATTCAAACCCACTAGACATGTACACGCACACATACACAGAAATAGAATCACTCTCTGTTTGTACCAAATGCAGTCACAATGTGCACTCATACATGCGCAGAAAAAAAGTGCATGCAAGTGTTCACATACAAGGCATACAACTCTGTTTTTGTCTATCTGCATTACCAACAACTTACAAAAACATGCTAGTACATGAAAGCCTGGCCAACATATCAGCACTGTAACGTCAGTAAACACACATCTGACTAAGTTCAAATCAGGGTTGCTACTAAAATGAATTACTGAAATTTGCATGATATACTTGTTTGCAGGTGAAATGGAGGCATTGTGATTAATATTAATGATGAACACCTTAAAATGAGCTGCTAACTATGTATATCAGGGTTACCCCTGGATGAATGTATGTATGTCAGGGTTTTCCCTGGGTTTTTGGAGGGCTTAAGTAGTGTGTTGGTCATTCATCCCTCTTGCGGTTAAATACATTGTGATGTCATAATCAGGTAAGCACAATTAAAGTACGCTGTTTATATAGCCTACTTCGCAAGAGTTGATGTGAATATATGAAGCGTCAGCAGTCTCTAATTCTGATAATATCCAAAAAGTTTCGGGGAAACATCCAAATAATATCTGGAAAGTATCCAGATAATATCTGGATAATATCTGAATAGAATCCGGATACTTCCCAAATGATATCTGGATAATACCTGCATAAAATCTGAACAATATCCTGATAGCATCTGGACACTATCCAAATAATATCTGAATAGCACCCAGACAATATCTGGACAACATTCAAATGATATCCAGATAGAATTTGGATGCTATCCGGATAGCATTTTGCATGCTATTTGGATAATATCCAGATACTATCTGGATGCTATTCCAATATTATACAGACATTATCTCGAATAATATCTGGATAAAATTTGGATGCTATTCCAATAAAGTTATTCAAATAGCATCCGGATAATATTTATTCAAATAATATTCAGATATCATCCAAATAATATCTGGATAATATTTGTATAGAACCCGGATAATATCCAAGTAGAATCCGAATAATATCTGGTTGATAACCGCACAATATCAGAATAGAATCCGGATAATATCAACATAGAATCCAGATAATATCCCAACAACATCCGAACGATGTCCGGATAATATCCAGACAATATTCCGATGGTATCCGGATAGCATTCGGTATTTATCCGGTAACTATTTCGATAATATCCGGGTATCTAACTGGGTAATATTCAGATATTATACAAATATTATCCGAATGTTATCTAAAGAATATCCAGATAGCATTAGGGATGTGATCTGTATATTCGGGTAGTAACAGAGTGGTATCTGGATACTGTTTGAATAATACCTGAATAGCATGTGGAGGCATCTGAATACTATAAGGATATTATCCGTATATTATCCAAAAAATGTATGCTATTTGGATATTGTACAAAGAAAATCCTGATCAAGTCCGGATAAATTCGGATGCTATTCGGACAGTATCCGGGGATAATATCCGGTTAGTATCCGAACTGCATTCTGCTGATACCCGGATAGTATCAGACAATATCCGGATAGTATCCGAATAGCATTCTGATAATACCCAAATAGTTTTGGGGAAATAGCATCCGGATAATATCTGAAAAGAATCAAGACGTTGTCCAAATAATATCTGGATAATATCTGAGCAGAATCTGGTTGATAACAGGATAATATCCGGATAGTATCTGAATGGAGTCCGAATAATCCCCGGGTAATATCCAGACAATGTCAGAGTAGAATCCGGATAATATCTGGATACTATCTACTTAGAATCCAGATAATATCTGAGTAGGATGTGGATAATATCCGAATAATATGCAAGTAGAATCCGGATAACATCTGGCTAAAATCTGAGTAATAAATCAATAAATCAATAAATAAATCAAGCCTGCAGTAGAGCAGAAGTAGTAGTGCTAGCATGAACCTGACCTTATCTGCATGTGGTGAAACCTTTTATTTTGGCCCCATTTCACTCAGGAGACTAAAGCAAATCTTTTTACACATAACATAGCTCTACAAGGAAAGATGAAGCTCCCTCTGGTCTAAAAGCAGCAAACAGCGAAACTCCTCCTCCTCACTCCTCACTCCTCACTCGTCAAAACTCCAAACGCACGCAGCAGACAGCTTTCCAGATGTGTGATTGAGAATTCCAGAATATTTGAGTCTGACTGGACATCACATCAAGGATATGAAGGTAGATGTGTAAAATCAGCCCAGTGCACAATACAGAATTGCTGCTTCAAGGATACGATTTTTATTTTTTATTTTTTTTAAATATTTCCCTTTCATTTCGCTTGGGCGCTGGGTAAAAACACTTAGGCAGTGCATCTAAGTCTTATAATGGTAGGAAAAAAACCCTGTATGTGCAGGGCTAAAACAATTCCTGAAGTAAATCAAGTAACTTGATTATTTGAATGCCTCGTGGCAAATTAACTGCCTCAAGGCTTTGTTTAATTCAGGACTATTGGTACTTTAAACAATGGCTGTAAAGCGCACAGCTGTGTAGTCCTGTACAGCACCGCTGAGGTCCAGTGTAGCACTGTATCACACTCAGCTAAATTAAACAGCTGGGCATCCCGTGTTTGGCATGGGGGATTATTTCTGTCACACAACGTGTAAGATCAGTTGCAATAGAGAAGAAAGTAATGAGAGGCAAAAAGCAGAGACAGCCCAGAGAGAAAAGGACAGACTCAAAGTGTGGGAACACTTCAAGTAAAAATGGAAAACAAAACATCGTACAGTGCAGCTACTGTAAAACCGAATTAGCTTACCACAACATTACGTTGTCAATGCTGCAGCACCTCAACAGAGCACATCCAGTCTGTGCATCCAGTCTACAGAGCTTTTAGACACGTCAGAGTCCCATTAATGTAAGCAATACTAAAGTAAAAAAAATCAATATGAATGCTCAATGAGATTAAGGCTAATTAAGAAAGCACATAAATTATGGCAAAATGTAACAACTAGTTACTTACGTAAATCACAGTAATGGCTATGAGATATTACGTGTCTCTAAGTTACAGTATCCCTCTAACATAATAACTCATAGAAAATGCTGCAAAATGCACCAGCACAATACAACAGCTAAAATGTTTTAATTACAGTGAGTAGGGTCAGCAGGTTCAGGGCATCCCTTCAATAAAGTAAATAAGCCAGTCAGTCTTATGCACTTCCAAGTCTATTTATTTTGGCCTAGTGATAAATGCCAGTAATTATTAATATTATACTCTACCTCAATTGTTTACAGTCTTATTTTAAACAGCTTCAGCACACAAAATTATATTGCAATTGTTGCTTTTTTTTAAAAGGAAACAAATCATTCATTTCAGAGACATGTCTTGTTTTTGCTTATGTATATTACTATATCACTTAAACTGAGCAAAAGTAATTTAATTTTTCTACCTTGGCGGCCACCCAGGTAGGTCTAGATAAAATTCAAATTCCAAATTCCACTTGTGGAGCTGTGCATCCCGTTTACTCAAGCACCAGTGAACAGCATGATGTTATATATGTGGATATATGTGGGGGGTCGGGGGTGGGAGGGCTTTTAGAAGAGGAAGCATTCTGTTGTCTCAGAGGGAGAATGTGAACAGGACTTTGGATGTAAAGTAACATTTGCGGCTAAATTGAAGACAGCTGAAAAGAAGGAGAAAGTGAAAGCTTGTGTGTGTGCGGATAATAAGTTGGTAGCAGCAGCTGAACCACAAGCAAAGCTGTTAACCAGCTGCATTCTTAAAAGTCGAAGACTTAGCTCACTCTAGCACCGCTAACAGCATGAGCTAATCCAGCTAACAGCTACACTTGCACTACGCCACTGCAACCTCTTTTTGGTCACTTACCAGCCGTTGTCAGTTGACTGCGCATGTTAGTGGATGAGCATTAAGGTTAATTTTATACTATGACACTTGATGTTTGCTCCCTCATCTAGATAAGTATTGGAAAGCAAGGGTTTTTTTGTATTGCAAACATAGCTGACAAAGCACTTGATTTTTTTGAGAGTTTTATTTGAAGTTGGCTTTTTATTGATTTTTCCTTACTCGATACATGTAAAAACAGTTGCTACCATCCGTACTGGTAACTAAAGTACAGACAGTGAGACACAACACCAACCTAGTGCTGATAGAGCATATGTAAAGCCCATTTTGTTTATGATGTTACATGTTGACCACAAACACCCCACCACAATTAAATATGTAGTTCTATTTCACAGAGGCTCTGCCCTCTATTGAATTACCTCACTAATAGGGTCATCGTGACCTAAATTTGCCCAGCTCACTGTAAAAAGGAGCATCACTGCTGCATGCAGTGAGCAAGAGATACAGCAAAGTTATGACACTGTACTTATAGCTCTGTAAGCTAGAGTTAGAGTTAGCATAGAGTTAGCAGTGAGAGTGGGAAGCTACAGGCTGCAGTATCTGGACTG
>JAQLOL010000022.1:1738470-1756945 GCA_029783665.1 Naso thynnoides | reverse complement strand
AACTGTTCGGGCAAACTGGAAAATAAAAGGGGGGCATGACAGCGGGAGTGGCCTTTAACAAAAAGGTGTAAAACTTCTACACAGATTCATGTAACATGGCCAAATTTTGTAAAAACACACAAATACACGATCCTTGATTATGACTTGCCCTGTCCCTTTCCATAACCCATTAACCGTTTGTCGTGGACTGTACACTTTTTTCATTTTTTTCACTTTCTTTCAACAGCTGCTGATCGCAACTAATGCGAATTTTTTTGAAAATAGCAAAAATCACTGTTAAGATTTCCAGGAGCACTGATGTGTCATATTGAACTAATCAGCAGAAAAATGACAGACATTCAGATTATTATCAACTAAGACCAAGAAAAGTAGAAAGTTTGCTTAAAAAATGACAAATGGATCAATCAACTAAAAGCAATGTGTTGGCATTTTGTCGATAAACTAAAAGACTAATGGCCCCTTTTTTTTAACCTGCAACATGGATGATTAATTGAGTATGTCTGTCTTCTACATATATTCTTTAACTATGATAACTGGAAGGAACAAATGTGGAAAACACACATCAAATTACTTGCTTTGATTTGTAGAATGATACAAATGTAACGTCTGTGTGGTGAATGTTAAGCTGTACCACTAACAGCCAAATAGCTAAGGGCAGCATGAAGACTGAAACAGGGGGAACCAGCAAGTCTGCTGCTGTCAAACACGAAAAAAAAATTAAATAAATAAAATCTACCTACTGGCTCCTCTAAAGCTCACTGATTAACACATTATCTCATTTTTAAATTCATAATTCAAAAAACAAACAAATGTGTAAAATGAAAAGCAGTGATTTTTTGAGGAGGTTGAATGCCAGACTTTTTGTTAGCCAGGAGCAGTGACATCCTCTGATCACCGTCAATCTAATTTTTTTTAAGAAGATTTGGTTTTTTACACTCGAATCATAATAATTTGATTTGTAAACAATTACCAGACTATGAGCAGCCATTACTCCGGGAGCTCAAACTGCTGCAAAGGAGTGGCAAAGAAAAATGAGATGGAAATTGGGAAAGACACAGAAAGAGATGATATAACCGAGTTAAAAGTAGAAAGTCATGCTCTGCCTAGATTAGCACCACTGTGTTTAGCTTGAGGTCATCTACTCCCACACTCTCCCTCTCTCATGCGCTGACTGTTTCCCTCCATCCCACCCATCCTGCATTCATCCACCCATTAATCATTGATCATTCATCCAGCTATCCATCAATCTATCATTCGTGTGTCCACGTTTGTCTAACTCTCCAACCATCTCCACCAAAACCAGTCAGACCACTCAGCCACGGAAGAGCCACTAATATCAGCACCACCAGTCGGAGCCACCTGTTCTCCCCTCACTGTTACATAAAGAGACACTTGCACTGTTGCAATGCAGCATCAGATGCTGTTGTGCAACGGCATTAAAAATACCTCAGGGTCAGTGAGGAGGAAAGTTAAAAACACGATATCAACAGAGTTATTCAGATGGAGAGAATACAAAAACTGAGTCGTGAGTGTTGGCCCGTCTGTCGCTTGAAGTGAAAGTGAGAGTACACCTTTTGTATATATTTTGGCTTTGTAAAGCCGAGAGCAATCGATGAGCAACTTTGTGAGAGAACATTTTTCAGTCATGGCTTCTCAAATGCGCATCTGCAGGGGCATTTATTAAAAAAAATAGCCATCTTATCAGTACAAAGCAGAAAAGACTCTTGAAGCAATGTGCCACTTGTCATAGCTTTATTCAAACATGTAGACAGAGCATGTAAGTATGTTAGAAGGTGCTGTATGTTAGTAATGAATGTGTCAGTACATATTTGAAAGCATATTTTCAATGACTGCATTGCTAACTTGCCATTATATCGTTAGAAACACCTCAAATCCCAAACACATCCCCTCATAGCAAGACACAATGTGATGGTGAATCTTAAGTCTGTTGTCAAAACACCCAGTTTTGCAAATACTCTTAAATTCCACACAGAAAGCCACACTAATACCTCTGTTGCTGTTGTAGGTACCGCTGCAGCTTACCCTGTAATAACACTGGCAACAATTGAATAAGAACTACCAAATTCTACTTAAAACTGCCGCAGTTCATTAGGCCCAGCTCAAATATTTACAGCCTTCAATATTCCATTAAACTTCCATCACATTTTTTCAACAAATGGAACTGTTTGGAGTCAAAATTTTGCCATAAAATGGGACCAAACCTTTTTGCACCGAACTCAGTTCATTACATTCCATTAAATCTCTCCAAATTACTGTCTTCTTGTCTTTGCAAATAAACTACAGCTAATCAAATTTATTCCGAGCGAAGAAGTCAATCAGCAATGCAAGTATGTAAGTATTCCCAAAGTGATTGTAAAACAATTTGTGTATGGTTTTCACGGTGTCATGCCCATAAGAACTGCCAAGCAGTACATCGGGCCAATCGGTCAATGGAGAAGGATTGTCTTGTTAATGAAGTGTGGAGTGGAGCCTCTGAGGGCTGTGTATGTCACCAGATTTACAGCGCGGCGGCCCTGTGATTCCCTGCAGCTGTAAAACAATAAGTAGGTGATTGGAGTAAATTGCACTGCAGTTGTCAAGCTCCCGACTGCTTACAGCCATTTGATGGTGTCTCTCTCTTACAAATTGTCTCTCTCCTGTGCCCTCACTCACACGTGTGCACACAAATACGGCACTTTTTTCTCCTCACCTCCCACACTCTCTTCATCTTTGTCTGATATTCCTTCAGCTACTTGCTTTTTCAAATGTCAAGATACACACAGGTACATGACCAAGTTAAACAGCAATTAAGTGGTCATTGGTCTTTCATACCACTGTCATTTCCTGCTCTCGTCCTCCTGTCAGCCTAGTAGCCATGATGCAAAGACCAGTGTCTAAGAAAATACACGTTTTGCATCTAGAGTCAAAGCTACATGAAGGCAAACAAATTCCCTCTCTTTATCTTGTGTGCAGAGATGCTTTCTGCAGCACACTCAGATGAAGGCCGAACAGCATCAAACACTCACTGTGAAGAATGTGTGAGCAGAAACCAGAGAAGCGTTTTATTCAAATTCCGTTGCCAAGGATAAACACCACAATGAGTGTTAGATATATGATTTTAAAAAGATGGAGACTGACATTTAAAAAGAAACTTTAACTTGATAGTGTCTTTTTTCATTTAAAATTTTGCATTACAAAATCCCTCAAAGACCAAAAAGCAACAAGGAAATTGTCCTTTGATTGCCAAATTACTAATACAAAAAAAACCCAACAACCTAATAAATGATAATGAATTAGATTAGATTATGCAACTCATTAGTATGATAATAGGAGTATATCATTCTAAAATGGACCATTTTGTATAATAAGTATTTTTTCTTTTGCTACTTTTGAGTATATTCTAATGCTTATTCTTTTGACAACAGGGTGTATTACAGAGTATTTTTCCACTGTGGTGTTGCTATTTAAGTTAAAAAAGTAAATGCTACTTATACCACTGCAACTGGCTACAGCTCTTGGCCGCAAACCAAAATGAATAAAAACACAAATACAAATATGGCTGATGCTGTTTATTCTGACACAATTCAAAACGAAAACTGCATTTTTTCAATCTCTCGAGAGTAGCGCTGTGTCAGGATGTCACAGAACATGCTTCAGGATGACTATTTTATGTGTTTATAATATCTGTTGGGCTGCAGTATCGTTCTGTGCCTGGGGACCTAATCTCCATCAGGATTTGGCTGCACAGCCAATACTTAGCAGAACAAATTTACTGTTGGGTTTCATGTGATTAAAAAACCTTTTTCCTTTTATCACAAAAGGACTTCCCTACACTAAACAGCAAGGATCTGCAAGAATATATGAAGGAATAAAAAACTCAGACATGATTGTGTGACACTGAGAATTCCTTAAGACAACTGGATGTTGCAATGTCTGGCTACAAAGCAAATTGACAGTAAATCTTAAAAAGAGAGTAGGTGTGAATCCTAGATTTAGGACACGTTTTCAAGCTTTGCATCTTCAAAGTATGCCCGTGTTTACACGAGCAACCGAAAGCGCTGTAGTATGCATGCCGTGCCAGTAGTCGGTAGTGTAACTTTGTAATGACACGCCATTGGAGCTGCCGAAGTTGTTTACTTCCTGTTGCTGCCAAGCCCAAAGTAGCCACTAATTTAAGAAATTCAGCCTTAGACTGTCTTGTAAAATTACACTACAAGCGCTAAAATTCGCCTCAATAGACTGTCATCATATTCGAGTTTGGTAGTGGCCAGAGCCATCGTCACCGTGTTTACATGCACTCAAAGTGCCAGTTTACACAGCCGAAAGAAGGCTGCAGTTTCAAAAGATTCCACTCTGGAACCCGGTTTCAAATGTTTGCAGTTTCAGGGGTGCCAGCATGCCGTTGTCATGTAAAAGGAAGACCAAACTGCGCCAAAAGTGTTTTGTTTGATGCAAAAACTTGCGCCGTGTAAACTGCCTCTTAACATGAGACTAAATGAGTAATTGAATAAACAATTAAAAATTGATTCCCCCCAAAAAAGAACTACGGTCCCCTCAATGTACATAGTATGTGCCATCTAAATATCCTAAAAAAAATATGCTGAGCAGCATTTCAACTAACAATGTAGGCTAACATTTGGCCTTTAAAAAAAAGATGGCTTTGTTGTTATCTATAATGAATTCATCCTCATGCCACCGGTGTCACTTGCTCTTTTCACCCCTGCTGTTTTCATCTGTTGAAGATATTTAACAAGTGGGACTTTCTTGAAAATCAGACTCACTCATCTCACATCCATGCTGATGACAAGGCTGAGCGTCATACCAGGACAGAAAAAATCCATTTCAAGTATTAAAGTGTTTCTGCCTCTTAATATGGAAGTGTGAGAAATAGCTTTCTGCTTAAAGTGGCACATGGGAGAACGTTGCCAGCGGTGTGTAAAATTACATAATCTGAATTAACAACCACGTACCAACCACATTTGCACATACACACACAGACACTGTTTAATTTTGCACAGAGATAATTAATTCATAAAATTTAAATTATACAGACACACAGGAAGCAGCTGGCCTCTAAAACAGAAAAAAAGCTATAGGACTCATGAAACACTGTATCTCCCTGAGCTATTAATGCTGTCAGTTTTAAGAGATAAAGGGAAAAGAAAAAAAGCAGGAAAGAGGTGGTCAGTGCAAGGGAGTAGAGGGATGATTTGTAAAAGAAAAAAGGAAATGAGGGATTAAAAATAAACAAAGTGAGATGGAAGAGCAAGTATAAAGTATGACAGAAAACTGAAAGCAACTGTTTGAGATCAAAAATTGAGCCTGGAGTACAAGCAAAGGGAGAATAAAAGGAAAATCTGAGAGGTGGCAGAGTAAAGAATTTCTGACATGTAAATGTATGTGTAAGAATATGTGAAACTTTGAATTACGTCATGAGCCTGATCCAGGTGCCAGGAGGGAGGTATCCAACAGAATAGATTGAAAAAATGAGAGAGGGTAGGAGGCGAGAGGTACGGGGGGGAGATCGAATGGGGAATAGATACCAGATGAAGAGAGGGAACGAGCGGGCGGGGGTGAATGCAACAGAGGCTGATAGACAGCCAGGAATAGAAGACTAATTAATAGTCAAAAACTGCAGACAAGCAGGTGTGGAGAGAAAACCACAGCAGGAGGGAAGAAATGTAAAGATGGCTGTCTCTCCATACAAAAAAAGACCAACAGCTTTGGGTATTTCTCCTCACATTTTACACTATTCCACTGTATCACAAAGAGGTAAAAGCAGGGACAGAACGGGAAGAGGGAGGGCAGCGGAACGCACGAGGGGAGAGAATCGGCAACAGACACACATAGGGGGGAAAGAGGGGGAGAGAGATAGACACAGAGAGTAAGAGCAAGAGAGAAACTCATTATCGAGGGTGAGAAGAGAGTTTCCTTGGAGATTTGACACGAATAACCTACAAGGGAGATTTGCTCATGCACGCTCCTGCCATTTCTGTGTGATACCAAAGCATTCAACTTCAACCACAAACAAAGTTGAATATGATCAAACGGCTTATCACACACACGACCCTCCTCCCACACAGTATTTAACAAACACAGTGCCGACCTTGAAAGTTTGCCATGGGTGTGGTTTAGAGGTTTAGACCACATGCTGTCTGACAAGAGACAAACACAAACATGCACTTTGTATGCAGCTCGCCATTCACCAACACACAGGAGTGACTATAGCTATCAATCTTCTTTCACTATCTGCTGATCTGTGTCTCACCATGTGTGTGCGACAGTGAAGCGCCTCTGTTTGTGGATGTTGTTGTTGAGCAGCATGCGGCGAAGCAGTCGTGGCGAGTTGCGGGGAGACAGGCGGGGGGAGATGGAGGAGGGGGACCGCCGGTGTCCTCTTGGCCTCTCCGGCTGCAGCAGGTTCTCCCGCAGGATCTTCACCAGGTCTTCATTCAAGCCGGAGTGTTTTGGCATGGGGGGCACTGCCAGGGTGTCCTGGTGGGTCACCCCCATGCCTGCCTGCTGGGCCATGCCTGCCCCCGGCTTTGCCTCCACCAGCACCAGCGCCAGCCAAATGAATGAGCAGTAAAGGCAGCGAAGATGTATCAGAGACAAAGCAATGCACGCACCAAATGGATGCTTCTGCTCTGTCAGAGTCCAAGGATTTCCTCAAAATTTAGGATTCTGATATAAAAAAAGACAAACATCCACAATTCTTCTAGATGATCATTTGAGAAAAACTCTGCAGGTAATTCCTCACACCAGCAGCTCCCTCTGAAAAAAGCTGGGAATATAAAAGAGAAGAAAAATTCCTGCTCTCTTTCTCTCTTTCTGTCCTTTAAGCAGCCAGCAGATGAAGAGAAGCACTGAGGGCTGCTGCCTTTGTCTGCTCTGCAACACTGGATGTCTGCTGTTAAAGTGCAAGAGAGAAGATGAGGGGAGGCTGGCAGGAGAGAGGGAGGGCGGGATGCAAAAAAAAAGGGAAAAAAAATGGTGTGGAGGGACAGGGAATTCCGTCTATTCCAGTTATTTTCTCCCTAGGCATGCAGGCGAACTCAACACGGTCCAGTGAAATCGAGCCCAACAAGAGTTTAGCTGAACTAATTCCATCTATTTGAGCCCAGAACAGCCCAGCTCTGCCTGGTAAAAGCCAACGGGGAACTCGTGTTGGTTCACCAATAAAAAGCCCCAGCCCAGTATGACTCAATCCAGTGAGGCTTGGTTAAGTTCTGTCCTACCCAGCCGAAGCAATTCATCCCTCCTTCCTCTCCCTACACAGAGAAACTGACTGCTGACTGCAGCCAGTTAATAAGCTACTGATCCTTTAGAGCTGAGCAGAGCATGAGTATGTGTGAGAGGGTGTTTGAGAGTGTGTACATGTGTGTACACGATTGAGAGCAGAAAAGAGAGGGAGGTATGAAAAGAGAGATATGGTTAGCTGAAGTACCACTGTGCAAAAATGTTGCATTGATGCACAAGCCAGAGAGTCGAGGCACATGCATCTGTGGCAGGGCAAATCTTGGTGCAGTGAAGCGCACTAAAAGCAACCATTAGTTATTGAGTAACCCTCAATCCAGACTTAGGTAGAGAGGACATCCCTCGGAAAAGCAAATAATGCTTTGTGTACTGTACACCTCTATGTGCACACGAGCACAAATTAGCATTTACATTAAACAAACATTTTCACATATGCAAAGAAAAGAGGATGCATGCAACCATCTTGCTTCACTGCCACTTTGCTGCAACTCCCTTTCACAGTATTAGTTTGTCAAATGATGGAAGACATGCAGGTAAATATGAAAGTATTGTCTACATAGAGTAATATGCCTCTTCCTAACCTTTTCCCTCCTCAGTGTAGCAACCAGCTGCTTTTCTGGAATCCAACGCGTCCCTGACTCTCACCAGCTCCAAGTCATTCTTTTAAAAAAAATTTTTTTTAACCACATCACCCACATCGGCAAGAGTCAATTGGAGAAGCTTTAACCTGACCTGGCAGCAATTAAACATGAACACAAGTGACATGTTTTAAGCATTCCTTGTCAATACTATTGATCTCTTCATCATCCTACAGAAATGCAACAATATACAATCAGCTGACTTATTATGCTGGCTGTTCTGATATGTACTCAAACTAGTATGCGGCACTTGGTAATCTCTAGCTTAACATACAGTAATCTGCTTCCCATAAAGGCATTCCAGACAAGCATTACCAGAAAAAGTGGAAATACAGATCAAAACGTAATAAGGGGATCATTCGCTGGCTCACATTCCTGAGATTTAGGGAAACAAGCCCATTAGCCATGCTAACTGCTCTACACAGCGATGGTATTAGTGACCTAAATGCTAACATTAGCACTGCAACATGCTCAAAAAGACCTATGTATAAGGTTTATGGTAACCATTTAATTTGCTGCTAACATTTGTTCTTATCAATTACAAAGTTCAGCTGAGGCTGGCAGGAATCTCTTCAGTTCTGCAGGGAGCATGTTTTGCAGGCGTCGAGACATTTCACTCACAACCCAAAATATCAACCTGCTGGAGACACTGCAAGAAAAGTCAGTTATAAGGATAAATCATCTAGGAACCTCAATGCTGACTCATCTCATTGATGTGAGGAGAATTTACTGGATAACTCAGAATTTTGACCTACTGGTGGCGCTAGATGAAAAGTTAGGAGACCAAAATCACTAGGGTTCTTCCTTGGAGGACTTTGACTTTCTGTAAATCATTTCAGGACGATCCTAGCTTGTCAAGTTTGTACTTGAACATAAATTGGAAATGTAAATTTTGAAAAGAAAAGGCGAATATTGCATAGATATATGTTTATTTATACCTTAGCCTCACAGTTATTTGATACACGTTTCAAAAATGTTCAGTACTGCAGATAAAATACAACCCTCCAGCAACCACAGGGTTACAATCCTTTAGTTACTCACCATTACACTAGGAACTACCTGTAGTATTTTAGTATCAGCGATAGCGATTATCTGAGCTGATCACGATTATTTAGCATAACAGTTCATTATTTTGCAGAATCGTTTCCTTTCTTGATGAAAATTGGAGTTATTGTGTTAACCAATGGCAATGGCGCTAATAATTTTCATATGTTTTGGGACTGGCCTTTAATCTTTTCATATTGCAAATTACCATGATAAATGAGGAACATTTTTAAAATAGAAGGTGATTGCTCTTTTCTAACTATACACCTTGGCGAAGTTTTGGAGCAATTTGTGGCCCATGATAAATATCTTGGTAAAGGATTTTTTTTGTGCAAGCCAAAAACCATCTCAGGGAAAAGGCTGCAGGCAAATCCACCATTAAGGGCGACGAGGTCAATAAAAAGGCTGCATGGAGAAACTGACCATTTCAATAAAATTATAATCTGAGCAATGCTCAAAATGTTAGAAGTAGCCTACGTATTATAAAGATGTAACCCATTGTCTGTGTAATTGCAAAAATTTGTTCAGTACTACTGTCTGGCCTATAGCAACCACTACCTTTCTTTTCTTTTTCTCAAACTGGAACCACCAATAAAAAGACAGTCCCATATAAAAAGACTAATTTTCCTTCAGCAGTAAAAAATATGAATGAAACTAACACAAATCTCATATTTCTATCACTATTTTGGCATTTTCCAGAGTATGACCGGGGCTCTTTGAATGATGCTATCTCATCATGCCCTCATTTTCTGCTATGGTTTATTGGCACCTGAGCATAGAATTTGCACCAACTGTTTATCTTGAGGTTCCTTACTTCTTACATTTGCTGATAGTGATAGAGAATGGAAACACAGATTTCTACGCTTTTTTTTTTTTTGCCATATTATGTGAACTTAAAATTTGTGTAACATTTAGATAGAAACCTTGCTAATAATATTATTAATTTATATGATCAGAGCAAATAAATGGCTCTTTCTCCTCTTAAATTTCATGTGAATTTGACTATTACAAGGCTTACGTTACATATAACAAGGGCATAAAATAAACACATAAAGAATGAATAAATTGATCAACTAAATTTTCACGATTAAGACAGCACCGCCAATATTACCACTTATGATACCTTTAAATGATTGTAAAAGGACAATTCTTGTCAAATCACCAAAAGATATTTTTGAACACATTGCAGTATCTATCCTACTGGTTAGTCGGGGCTCTTGTATAAAGGATGGTGGCGTCGTGGTTGCTGAACCTTTATGCATACTCACCCAGCCTCTTGCTGTTTTGCATCGTCCTTTATTGTCTGCAATATCAAACGTGGACAGAAATCTTTTTCAAGTAATTAGCCAAACTCTTAATTGCCAAAAAGGGCATGTTTTGAAGTTGTAATTGTTGGAGCCTTTGGTCTGTCAACATCATCGAAACGCAGCTCTCAGTCAAACACAAGCTGCGGCAGCCAGACACTTTCAGCCATGACAGCAGTGGAGAGCTGCTGGCCTTCATTTGACAGCATGCAATTCATCATCAGCCTACAATAGTCAAAGGAGATGAATGCCATTCTTTGAGCAATTTATTTGTTTTTCTCTCTCACATGATGAATACACATCATTACTGTCAATCTTTCCTGCTTCTTGTCATCTCTCATACTTCTTTCTCTCTTTTCCTCTCCTCTGCTACCTGTCTTAATGCTAGTCTGTTTTTATCCTTTTCTTTGTAAAACATTTTTTCTTAACCCCTCCCTGTTGCTGTGCATGACGTCTACGTGCATTTTCCCCTGGTAACCAGGGGCAACATGGATGGAGAGGGACAAGTGGATTTGTCAAGAACTAAAGGCTGGAGGAACAAAAGCAAGAAAAGGGATGCCAACCTGCAGACCAAAACTGCAAACACTTGAAGAGACTAACAACAAACAAGCACATGCAGCACAAATACACAGATACACAACACAGGCATAAATTGTGAAGAAAAAAGAGAGCAGGATGTGCATCTATCCCTGGCACCATTTTTTAAAATGGTTTTTACCAAAAAAAAGACAGCGGCTGAGGAGAAAGTCAAAAAATGTGATTCTTTCATCACTGGAATCAGTGGGAATGGGAGTGAGTCACAGACTTTCTCCACTTTCTTTCAGAGGCAAGGACTGACCACAAAAGGATGACATTGAAAGTTAATCCAACAGCCTCTCAAAAATGACTTAATCTGACATAATGCTGTCCAATCTGACAAAATAAACAAATTAGCATAGAGTTGAATTAACATCTCTGTGAGATTCTCTACAAAACCTGATTAAAGGCTTTGCAATTTTGTGTGTGTGTGTGTTTGTGTACTGTATATTTGTGTGGGTGTTGCCGATATAGCTTCCAGGATATATTACAGACGTATGATTCATACATCTGCGATGTACCTGTTGTGATCAGCAGACAGTAACATAACAAAGCAGATACTGTTACTTGCACAGACACAAACAAAAATGGAATATCAGAGTATATACATTGTTTGTGTTCATCTTTATACATAATTCAGCCCGAAAACAGTCTTAACAAATGTTTTGTCCCAATGCTTCCATTTCTCTTCCTTGTTAACAAAACTGAGTGAAAAATTTAAGGAGTACAATGTTCATTCAAATAACATATAAATCTGTTTAATCTAAGATCATTGCCCACATGCTCCTGGCAAAATATTGTTTAATCTTGACAGATTGGAGCCTTTATTTTGGCAGTACACAGCATGCAGTCACCTCACAGAGTACAGTCTGCAGCCTGGCTTGTTACTGGCAAAGTGTTGTCTGTGTGACACTTAACTATCAAATCCATGTACCTAAATTAACAAATGTCTAATGATATCTAAGACTAACACTTTTTACATGTACCTGTTGCCATAGTTACCACTTACATAAATTCAGTGGTCTAGGTAATGTGATTTGTCATGGGACAGTGTTGAAACAGTATTTAGTGAAAAGGGGGACGACCAGCAGGTGAAGAGCCGGCAAGAGGATGTGAAAGGATCAACTGAATGAGGCTTTCTCCACAGTCCAACATACATCTAACTCCTCACAAACAGTTAGATTACAGACAGACACTGCATTCAAAACCTTGATGCAGCTCTGACTCCCTCAAGTGGACATGTTCTGCCACTGTGACTGGTCCAGGATGGTTCACCAGCCAAATGTCTTACAGATGAAAAATTCTATACGCAAAACTTTTATTTTTACCAGCCAAAAAATGAAATGTATATCTAAAGCCTTTTAGTGTTGCATATCATACATACATAATAAAACACTGAGTTGTCAGAGCAGATTCTAAGCAAAAAAAATGTATTTTTGTAGTACAGTGCAACAAAGCCAAGTGTTACAAAGTGCAAAAAATAACAAAAGTAAAGACGTTTACATGCATTAAAGACAACACATCCGCAAATTCATACACCTTCAGGAGGCTGCTGCATTAGTGAATGTGTTTTGAGCTGTCTGTGTTTGAAAAGGGGCTTTGAATTGATCAGGGTTACGTGTTTTCTTCTCTTGTACCCTACGGCACTTTTACACATTTATGTTTATTATTTACATTCACCCAGAGTAAAACATTGCTGCCTGATACTCATGATTAATTCAACACCATCCAAGCAAATGAAAAAGAACATTTGGGTGCAATGAAATTATCCCAGTTCCTAGCCAACCATAAATTTTAAAAAGCACTGCAGAGGGAGGAAGAAAATGTGCTTTTTAAAATACTTTAACTTGCTCCAGTGTACTGATAGCCATTTAAAAGGTTTACAAAAGTAAATCATACTTTCTATTAAGGCATTTTTATTGCAAAATCTCTCGACAATTGTAAAATGGATTAACTACAATAATTACTGTAATAAGGTAGTTTAAGCAAAACATATCTACCTCCCAAAAAATAAAGCAGAAGAGAATACCTCGGCATAAATATTAGTAAACCAGATATTTTAAAGTAATTGAAATGGGAATCTTATAGATTTGTTCTCTTTAACAAACAACCAAACCTTCTCAGATCTTTGATTATAGCCTCTTGAGCCCTAAATTATATAGTACAATAATTTTGCTTTGGCTGATGTAAAAAACCTTTATCATTACGTGGAAATTTGAAAACAACTTCACAGCATCCTTTGTTTACAATTCAATTCAAGTATAACCAAAATTTAAGCAGGTTGTGAGAGAGAATCAATATCAAGCACAAAGGTCAATTTATGTATTTGACCAACAGATGGCAGCATTTGTTTGGAAATATTTTATAGCAAACAAAAGAGAAACACGTAGAGCATGACTACATGTTGGTGCATATAAACCATGAAGAGGAAAACTAGTGTGTCCCCAACCTACTAGGGCAAGCCATGACTCTTTTTTCATGATTTATGCAGTTATACTTTTGTTAGTCTTTGAGATGACATCTACTTTGTTCAGGGCTCATCTCCATCATCTCACAGCAGCTTTTATTTTCTCAGAATCTCAATTATATCGACTATCGTTTTAAACATGACCGCACAGTGCTGTTAAAAGGCACTGTGTTTTCCTCCCTCTGAGCGGTGACATTTTTCTTTATAGTTTTAACATTTAAGGAGCTCTTGCTTTGGATGACTCACTGCCCGCGATGAAAGCAGTCGGCCTTGTGAATGCAAAATGGAGCCAGTTCACTTTTCTGACAGACAGAAAAAATTGGGAAACAAACTGCGGACGCTGGGTGAATAAGCAGCGCTTCTCATGGTTTTTGTTGTTTTTGGTTACATTAAGGTGATAGGGCTGGGCAATATTTTGATAAAATTTTAAAACCATAATGGGAGATTTGATATCATCTTGGACTTTACACCATATTATGGTGAAAGTGCTGTTTTTTCTAGTTTTAAAGCTGCAGTAAAGTGATATATTTTTCTGAAAGTGTCCTAATTGTTCTAATATTTGCCTCTAACCATGTCCTCTTTATGTCTGCATTGCTGATGATTATTTATCACAAAATTATTTTAGTATTTTTTATTTTTTTTAATTATTTGTATATATTTTATGAAAGCAGCATTGACAGTCACCTCTACAACATTGCTGCAGCATCGATATCACAGTGTTTGATAAGAAAAAAAAACTACTAACATTTGATTTAATCTGTAATGGTCAGCCTTACATACAGTCCCCCCAAATACAGTATTTCAGGGAAAAGGAGGCAAACATCGTCTTTTCCTTTAATTTCTGAACGCAGTCTGTTTGAATAAAGTGCTTACAACATTTCAAATGTTGCTTTGACTTCCAACTGAACTTCTAGCCCTCTTTGTTAAAAATACCGAGCTATACTGTTATGTCATGTACTCCTATTTGACCTGAAAATCCAGAGATGTGATTTTTGGTTCACATCAATCAGCCCTTTGTGGCAGACACCCTCAAGTGAGGCATGGCACTGTATCAACGCCCCAGTGTACATTAAAACAAGACAGTGTTGTCTCACAAGAGAGAGCTGAATACTTCAAGGAGCAAAACAAAACCTACTTTTAAGTATTTCGTCAAAACAAAATATTTTGCAACACACTACAACAGCACTGAATTTGGAGGTACAGTATGCCTACCTATACTGCAATGAAATGTTCTATTCTTATTGTTATTCATGAGCTTAGGGGATCAGATTTTGTTTGTCTGAAACTCTGGACCGCAAGTACATCTTCTATCCCTGTCTCTCTTTTTTTCAATTCTTCCTCAGCCCAGAACTGTTCAACCTACTTTTCCTGTTCATTTTAGCTGCAATATTTCTACCTGCAATGCCTCCTCTCCACATTATCCAAGTACATCTTCTTGCCGATTTACACAGCTGGTCTCTCAGCCCCTGTGAGGTTATCTCATGGACAGTTTGTTGCCCAGCACAGCTGTCATAGTGACCCTGACAGGGTCTGTGTTTTAATTCCCTCCCTAGCACTGATAGTCAAAGGTCCCACCACTCCCCTCCTGGCCAAAAATCACACACACACACATTCTCACATTCTGGCACATACATAAAGATGAATTGCAGCTGACAGTGGGACTGACTATGGTAGGGTGGTAAATAATAGGCTGCCAATGTTGCAGCTTGAGATGTGCAGATCTAAAAATCAGACTGGTAATTAGGCTGCTTCTGCCTTTGAGATCCAAGTAAGATATGGGTTGTGTTTTCACATTCATTATTAATGAAATCAAGTGCACTGATGCTTTTTAAAGCCAGAAACAACATGTTCAAAATCTCATTTCCAACATTAACCCCAATGGCTCAAATTACTTCAAGACTGACATACAACAGAGTCAGGAGGGAAAAAAGAAAATAATGGGGCCAAAAAAAAGAGCATCTACTGTTGTTCCAATTAATTTGAGGCTGTCCTGATCAGAACTGCAATTCTCTAAGTATTGAGGCAACACCAGCGTGTGCGTCAGGACTGAATGACCCAGTAAGCAAAAACTTCAGGGAATCTTCAGTTATTACTAGGTTCACTGCCGAGAGAAGAAGTGATATAGACCGTGGCAAGGATCCATTATAAAACTCTGCTGGAAACGTTTCTTTAGATTGTGCATGTGAAGGTGCAACCGCTGAATGGTAGTCTTTGTGTTTCTGTCTTATGGTCAGGTGCATTTATTTTGGAGCATGGCAGTAGTGGTTATTTATTAAGCTGCACTCTGGCGTGCACACAGCCTGCCATGATGAGAGGAGACCAGCGGGGTGAGAGGCAGAGAAGAGGAACAGAGGAGAGTGAGGGAGGAAAGGCAACAGAGGTGCTTGCCAAGCTAGATGGGAGCTCAGAAGAGACTCTAACAGACGCAGGGTGACAGTAAATGAAAGTGGATGAATACAAATGACCAGAGGGATAAGGAGGGGTGTTGTGATGAGATGAGGGAGATAGGAGGACAAGAGGACAGGAGTCCAGGGTAGCTCACCAAAATAGCCCATAGTTGTAGACAAGATGGTCCCAGGCAGACTGAACCTGGTTCTGTGTCACTCTGTGTGTGTATGCTTGTGGACATATCTATTTGCATGTGTTTTCAGTTGGAACACACTTATATACATGTACACACGCAGATGTGTTGGTACATGTTTAGGTGTTCAGGTCAGTTTATGTGTATATATCCTGTACTTCTTTGTATTAGCAGAAAATCCAATAGTTTTACTGTTGTGGTAGATGTTTTATGGGAGGCTGTTGTATGAAAGGTGGGAGGGCACTCCAGAGGTTTAGATCATGAATTCACTTCAGTGATTTTACGACAGTGGACCAAAATAATAATACCGGTGACCTTTTTTCTCTTTATCCCAATTTCAAATGATGGCTCTTTTTACACCTCACTGGTGTACTTCATAAATTGTGGTAGACAATAAAGGCTGTACACTGTACACTCCAAGAAGGTTCTGGGTTTGATATCTGGCTTAAGTAGATACCTTTTCGTGTTTTGCTTTGACAACTAATTCTCTGCCAGCGTCCTGCTGGTCAACTCTCCTTGTCATATTTAGGTGAAATGTCACTGTGTCTCCAGGGACTCTGTGCTGCAACTCAGCTGCTGACCTTGCTGCTGCTGCCGCTGCACAGATCCTGCTGGAGAGGTCTGCAGCAGGATGTAATTATATCGTCTGTCCTTCTGACAGCATTAGATGGGTTTCCATCCACCTGTTTTATGCAAATTTTCAATTCATTCCTCCACATATGGCACAAAAAGTTTTTATGTTTAAAGCAGGTGGAAAATGTGGTGTATGGATAATGGATAAATGCGAATATGTGCAGTAGAAACAGCTTCAGCTAATCAGCAGCGAATAAACAGTGACGACAACATACAGAGGTCCAGCGACAGCTGTTACCAAAACTCTTCCAAGAGCACATTGCCATAGGATTAGTTGCTCAAAAGTTTTGGCGCCACCTATAGTTTACCTTAATGAGCCAAATTCAATTGTCACATAACAGCAGTGAATGGGGACGTACATAATTTCACATTTTCTTTTGCCATATTTCTGAAATTTCTGTTGAAATCTGTGATATATTTGGATGGAAACCCTACTATTGTTTTTAAAAAAAGGCAAAAAAAATGGTAGGGCCAGTGGTCAATTATCGGTGTATGACCCACAGGTACATTCCCAGGTCCTGCAGTTACAGGTATACCCGCATACTACTAGTATATAGGCTAAACATGTCACAGTAAAAAAGGCGATACTTTGCACAGTTTATAGGCTATACATGGTACAATATAGCCTGGGCCCAGACCAGAGATTCCACCCACTCCACTGAGTGGCCTGGATTCTCTTGGTCTGGCATTGTGCTTTGAAACTGATTTCTCCGACTGAAAAGGCAATTATCCAATGAGTGCCGGGGTGGGGAGCTACAAACAGGACTGAGTTGTCAGTCAAGAAATACCTGACATTTCAACCAACAAAGCCTTGTTACAGGACCAAAATCAGTAATGTAGTTGTATGTGGTGTCTTTGATATGAGTTAAAAAAAATGCCAAATTTATGAGTGGAAAAGTAGCCACAACACATCTGTTTAAACCGATGCTCCTTCGTGCCAGCTGCATCGGGGGGGAAACTGCGCCTGTCCTCTGCAGTGAGAGGCAGGAAGCATGGCTGTAGGTCCTGCTGTCTACTCATAGTGATAATATGATGTGAATTAAAGTGGAAAACGTTTATTTATCTTTGTCCACTCTGCGTGGTGGGTCAGAATCTCAATCACAACACAATATAGAAACATCTAAGTGATTATTTAACAGCTTGTGGAGACTTTGTGGGATATCAGTTGTCTTGCTTAGCCAGACTTCTTTCCACACACACTCCACAGCAGGTAAAACGTCCCTTGTCGATGTAATGACTGTTCACATGAATTAAATTTGAAAAAGGCAATGGCCAATGAGGACGAGTGAGGGAGAATTTAATCCCCTCCCTCTGAGAATCACTTAAAGTGGAGGCAAAGTCCTCCCAGCGGAGTTGGCGGAGTCTCTGGTCTGGGCCCAGGCTACAGTATATAGGCCATATGGTGACAGTATACAGATCATACACTGCACATATCCAATCCCCACCCTTTCACAAAAGAGAAAGCACTGTGGGTCAACAAGAATGAAAAAATTACTATATTCATCACAAATGATCTGTTAAATAGAGTAAGAGCGTATGATAATTTAGTTCATTTGGGAGGTGAATAATAGAGGGATGATGCTGGGATTTGCAGACTTGGGTGTGAAGTGGCCACTGATGCATGATGAAAGGGAATTACTCCTCAAAATTGACACTGAATAATTGATGAGAAAATACATGCTCATCTCCAGTTTTTAATGTAACACCTGGATGGTCCTCAGAAGTTTGAAGAATGTTATTGAAAGTCTTCAAAAGTGGAACTTTTTAAAGGACAATTCCGGGCAAATTCAACCCTGGGGTGTTTTTTATGTTACGTTTGGGGTCTAAAAGAATGAATCTGAAGATTTTCATTGTAATTGCTCCTGTTTTGCGGTAGTTACAATCACCCCCCCCACCCACACGGCAGATACGAAGTGAGCAGACGGGACTTACGCTAGTTAGCGTGTTTGCACCCCTCAAACCCGCAGTTTTCTTG
>JAQLOL010000022.1:1726119-1737777 GCA_029783665.1 Naso thynnoides | reverse complement strand
TTGCTTTCACAACCACTGAAACATGTGTGGATACAGTACATACATACATGGACAGCACAGGCAACAAAACAAAACAACATACATAGACAACACTAGCAACACATTTTAGCACATGCAAGACACAGTCAGTAAACTGTCAGGTGTGTAGTAGAAGGCCGAGCTAAAAATACACTTTGGAAAAAGAAATACCTTATGACACACCATAAATGACAGCTGGGCATTGTAACCAATTAAATGTATAATAAGGAGTGGAAATGCAGGGACTAATGATCGGAAGGGGAAAATGGAGCCAAGAGGTAATTGAAAATGTCACAACAAGGCAGAGATATCAACAATTATACATGAGGCACATTATCTACAGCAATGAAACATGCGACGAGCTAACCAAAGCGATGTCTATCATCAAATCTACACAGTGCAGCATTTTCTCAATCAATCTAGCATGCCTTATTCTGAGTAGTGTGCTTGTGTAACTTGAAAATAGCAAACCTTTTTTGTTTAATGTAACTGAGTCAGTCTTAGCTTCATGTGAAAGAGAAACTCATGCCTGATACTTTATTTTTCTGTGAATTTAAATGGAATACTCGGGTCTTCTAAAGACAATTTTGTCTGATCTTTAGCTTCTGATCTTTTTCCTATATGGACTACTGGTCTGAAACTTGAGTGCACTGACTCTTTACAGGTAGACTGTTGCATGTTTGCAAACAGGGTGAACCGATGATACATCAGGCTGGTTTAATACAGATTCAAAGCTCACACATTTTTACTGCTCAGTTTTTTCTCCAGCTTCTTAGTGAGTCTTTCTTCTACAGTATACTAATAGAGAAAGAGAAAACCTTGAATCTCCAGCAAAAAATGTTAATCTTTCATATACCCACGCAATGGTGTGGCACATGTTTTGACACCAACCAAAGGAAAGCACTTCATCAACAATTTCCAAGCCACACTGGCATAACAAAGAGCACAGCGGAAGGCGGCAAGAACCACTAAGTGATGGGAATATAAGTGAGGTGAATGGGAAAATAAAAGTTCATAGATATTTTATATTATATATTTATATTTCTGCTGATCTTATCACACAGCAGAAAATGAAGGCAGACATAGAGAGCCAGCATCAATTTAATGTTATTTCCTACGAGACTTTCTTATTATTAACTCCTCCTTATTATTATACTCCCGTTGTTATTGTGTGAACCCACCACTTCATTGCTTAAAGGAGCAACATGCAAAAATGATGAGGGCAGTATTACCAGAGAAATGCCGTTGCTCTCTTTGGCTGTGATTAGCTGCTGTTAACTGTTTTGCTCAATTCACTTTGTAGCTTGCGGCCCCTATAGCTGATCAGTCTAACTGATCAGGAGCTTGGAGCAACTGATGATTGAATGTTTACACTGCAGCTCACAGTCTCCCAGTAAACACAGACCGATCAGGACTGAGTTCAGCCTCCAAGATCGAATGGAGATTACAGCACCGAAGTGATTTACAGCCACTCCCACCAGAAATTTCAAGAACTGGTCACAGGCTTGAAGAGGGAGAGGAGCGGGAGGATGGTCAAGAATCCCCACCAGGGTTTGTTTTGATTGTTGTTGTTTTTTTGTTTGTTTTTTTTGTTTGTTTTTTAACCAACCAGAGGTGATGTTTGTTGGAACGGCGGAAAGATGAACCAAGATGGTGCATTAAAGAATGAAACCTTTATTGACCCGAGGGGAATTTGTCTTGTACCAAGCATAAAAACATAAATGACAAAAGACATCAACATCCATACAGGACAGCACACAATAACTTGACACAAAATCATTAAAATATATCACTAAAATACATCATTAAAGCATTGCATGATAACATGTAAGGAATGAGCAGGTTCGGTAAAGTGTGGAGTACCAAGTTTATACTGTATTTTCAGAGCTTACTGAGCAGCTGAATGCTCCGTCGCACAAGGAATGTGGCACCTCTTTTTGTCCTCATGCTGAGCATTTTATACCTGGTCTACAGTAAGTTAACAAGGCAATGAAGTTCAGGTAAAGAAAGGGTCGGTGGGGCTAGCTGGTTCGCATGCAAATTTCAATTGATATCTCTGTTACAACATACAAAGAAATCTCTGGCATAATGTCAGAACTGATACTACATATTCAATTGATAATGTTCCCCCATTTTTTATTTTTTTAATTTAAAAAAAAATCAGTTCATCTGTTAAAAATGCAAAAACACTGTTATGATTTAACTCAGGTCCCTATTTGCGTGATTTGTCGAAAACACAATCATCTTGTCATTGAAAGTCCAGATAATAATGCCATGAAAATGTAATTATTTTTTACTTCCCTTTTATTGCTCCGTACATTTTAAGATATTCAACAGTATGATGTAGATGAAAGTCATTGTTTCAGCTGAGGTAATTACTGCCTCTATACAGGAGTACAGTTTTCCTTCACAATTCATGTTTCTATTTCTATTACATATAATTTTATTATCAATGCTTCTAATTTCATGCAATAAATGATATGGATTGAAAGACAAAACATTTGCAACATTGAGGTAGAGTCAGTGAAGGTAAACTGAAACTGTGGCTTATGTTTGTTTATTTTTTTCATATCTGATTGAAATACTTAACATTGTACACGCTTACTGCACCTGCGTTATCATATTTTATGTCACTAAGTATGAGTTGAGTGTAAATGTTGTCAATTAAATATTTGGATAGAAGTTGGATAGACAACAAAGTAATAATGCACAGACCATTGAAAATGTTGGAATAGAGATATATAATTCTGGTAACAGCAATTTTTTTTTCCTGCTGTATTCATTAGCTTCTATTACTGAATACGAAAAACTCACCATCTTCATCACTAAACATATTCCCTGCCACAAGAACGGCACAAAAATGTTAATTTTTAAATTATGCCAGCTGACAATTACATTTTTTTCTCTTTCCAAATGAGCTAAACAGAAAAATGTAATTTTTTACATTGTATGAACAGTTTCAGCTCTTAGTATAAGAGAAATGCACCAATTCAGAGGAACAGACAGTGAGAAAGCATGATGTACATAAGTATGCAGATCTGGGTGGTGCCTAAATATGACATTTTGTGCTTCTGAATAAAACTGTATGATTTAGCTGTGTTTTTAAAAAAAAAAGAAAATCCATTTTCATAATTGAAAAATCTATTCTTTTTCTAATTTTCCAATAACATCATTAGCAAACAACAACCATTAACAGCAGAAAAAGGAATAATTGGGCTCTTAATATTTTGGTAAAGAGTTTTTCTGTGTGTCCTTTGCAGTCCACTCACTTGTTAGATTGAGCAGGTTTAAAGTCGAGATTAAATGAAAAATGCATTTTTAACCCTTCTGGATCATAACCCAGGTCACAGTGTGCAACTACTTACCAATGCCTGCCAAAACAAATTGCAAAAATAACAATTCATTTGCATTCTTAAACCAAAGTCTATCATTTTTCATCCATGTTAAACAACATCTGCCAGGTATGATGATTACATAGAACCAACCAGTTTCCAACCAGTCATATCATAACATCTACCTGTCAATCATAATTTTTATTTCAGGTGGCTCAGAGCTAAGATTTATCAGAGAGGGCGAGACAGATAGACTTAGATAACAACACAAAGAGACAGATTCAGATGAGAGAGACAGCTTTAGAGAGAGAGAGAGAGAGAGAGAGAGAGAGAGATAGATAGAGAAAGACAGTTTGATTCAGAGTAATGTAATGTTTGTGGTAATGTTACCACTACAGTATGCAGGTAGTCAGCTAGCTAGCTAGTTAGCTTTGCTAGCACCAGGATGATCACAGGTGCATTTGGGTGTTTGCCAATCAAATTCCTCGCGATGTTATGTCATGGCTTTACATCCTGTTTGAAGCCCTTTCACTCCAAAATCTGTCACCACATTGCAGCTAGATACTATGGAAATACTGCTTCGCTTTAAAGTGATTTATCAACTCATAGTATGTCCAGCTGATTTTGAATGATACATTTTCAATGATGCAAACCCTTAAGGATAGCTTTGCTAAAGCTGCATGTTTGCTAATTCCAGCTTGGTAAAGGCATTAAGATGCGTTTGACCCTCAAAACTATTTTTTTTAGTCATAACTAGTGATTTCTTATGTTCTTATTTGAGTGTTTTTCAGAGGCATCTTTGTCTCTTTCTGCCATTTCAACTGTCTTTTTGAACCACTAATGCTTTTACAAACCCTTCATACAAAAAAGCATTTATTTACACAAACAACCTAAAAGTACGAAAGGGCTTTCTAAAATACAAGGTAGTCACCTCAGCCATCTTACAGAACCAAATCAAACTTTTGTGGCAGGCAGGCAATTCCAAACATGCATTTTTACTTTTAAAATCCACAAGGGAGTTAACACAGTTTGTGCTGATACAGTTAGAAAATGTGGTGTATAGTGTTTTCAACTAATTAATGTCTACATTTCCAGGGGCTGCATTATAATTGACATGTTTTTTGTTTGAGGACTGAGATCTGTGTAGAGGTGTGGGAGCACTGGCCCTACAGAGGTGTTTCCATTATGAGTTGTTGTTGTGATGGTGTATATTTCTCTTGAGCAAACAAAAAAATTAAAATTACTGTTTAAGATGCTCTTAGCTGTAAACAAGACGGCAATGTGCAAGATAACAAGGAGCAATTTGTGCTGTTTCAAAAGTTCACAGCTTTTACCATCAAATTATACCCCATTATGATTCTGATGTTGTTTAATGACATACCTGCATAGACATGTTTTCATTTTTAGAATGTGTAAATAAACAAAGATAAATTTCAGATTTGGGAGTCACATAATAGTCGATAATGCGACTATGCCTGCTTTCATGAGGAGATAATCCACAATATGAGTGAGTTGGCTGAGATGTGCTGAGGGAAACAGTTTCCTACCACCAACCTTGGTTCATCATATTTCTTCTGAGGCAGAAATATGAGAAAGTATGTAACGTTTATCTACTGTAAGAACAAGCATCCTCAACTCTTCTCGGATACTCGATACTGCATTCCAGGTATGATACCATCTTAGAGCCAGCACAGAGGCTTTAATCGAATTCTAACCACACACGCTCACTGCAGAAATAGCTTTGTCCCAGACTTCCTCACATCATCATGTTAGTTTTCTAGATGTGGCCTAGTTGTGCTGCATTCTGCTTTTCCACAGATGTCTACAATATCTGCACTAGCCTTTGACTCTTCAAAGCATTGGCTTGCAACAACATCCACTCCACCTCCCAGTGTGCCTCTCCACTTTCCTCCATCCTTGTTTCCCTCTCAACATGCCCTCTGTCATTTCTGTGGCCTCAGTGGACGTGGTTGGTGTGACCCTGTCTAAGCCTGATGGTGGAGGAGGAGGAGGAAAGGGATGGGGGGTGGGGCTCTTTGTCCTCTCGCTGTCCACTCCGCTGTTTTCCCTCTAGGAGAAAACATGCTCAGTGCGTCCCTGCACGTGTCATTGCTTCTCTTAGATGTGCACAAGTCACCCCCACACTGCATAATTACTACACATACCTCCTCAGCTCTTGTCCTTGTGCTTTTGAGCTGGATTTGTGTTTGCGGTGCTATGCTTCTTTTACAGTTTGTAAGTGACAATGACTTAGAAAAATCCTTGTGTTTGCTTCTGTAAGATGTAGACTATATTTTTAGATGCTGCTAGAAAAAAAAACAACCGAGCTCACTTCTCGACGTGTTTCCTTAATCATACAGCACTCAGAAAAGTATACAGGCTGAACAGCTGCGTATGTGACAGTTAAGTGTTAAAAATAACCAACAGTTTTCTTGGTTGTGTTTGCCTTATACGTTGACTGTAATGTTTTAAGTTGTAAGCACCAGCGGATGTGCACTAGAGTAAGATTGCAAAATCTACTACGTGGGTGTAAGGGTCAATATTAGCTTAAGAAAGACACCTTGTATCATGTGGGAGAGTGCAAATAAATTGTGGTACAGATTGTTCAATGTATATTTGAGGTAGTTTGGACACGTGACTGTGTAAACTAGAAAGCACTTTCAAATTTTATTTTCTAGCTGAGAAATGTCTCATGCAGTACATGTGCTAAAAAAGCTAAATAAATTATGATCATTAAAAATATATGAATGTTTGTTGTTGTGTGTCTTTGTTGAATTACTGTATCAAAAGGAATAAAATGTGCTTATCCCCTTTCTTGCCTACATGTTATATTTTGTTTAGCCCATACAAAATCTTAGAGAGCAACCGAACAACCCTGCTGAGACAAGACTTCAGAATAGGCACATTGTGTTTGGACAGAACACAGCTAAGCTTAGCTTACTGGCTGCTGTCTGTAACAGCATTTTAAAAAACAGATGTTTTCGATTTTTTCATTTAACTCTTGGCTGAAAGGCAAAGAATTTTTTTTCTCGAAATGTCAAACTATTACTTTAAGCTCTCAAATATTGATATTGGATTAGTCAGGATTATTCGGTCTTTACTGTGCATTGTAACTTGGGCAAAAAATCATCTTATGGCAAAGGCACAAGCAGAAGTATGCAGGGGTCTGTATTATATACATGACCCCTGTTGCTATGAGGCTCCCTTGTCAGACTGAGAACCTCTCAAGGTACCCTGAACACTCTATTAAGAGCTGACCCCTGAGTGGCCATGTTGTGCCACTAAGTGGTCAAAGCTCTCTATTCTTTCTCTAGAAAAGTTTGAGTGGTCACACAGAGATACTTAAAATACAGAGAAATCCTGAGAGCATTGACTGAATGTCATCAAGAACAGAAAGAACTTTTCCAACTCTTACAAAGTTTCAGGCAAAATTAAAGGAAAAGTAGTGAGGGTATGATGTTGCAAGACAGGTATGAAAAGATGACATAAAATAAAAGCAAAAAACAGCAAGAAGAAAGTCAGAGATTGTAACTTCACAGGCAGGAGAGTTTGATTGCTCGCTCACACTCATGTTGCACTGAGAAACACTGCAGCCCCTGCCTGCGTGCTGAAATTCACCCTGCCCTTTTTACTGTGCTTGCTACTGAAGAGTCACTTAAGGCTCTGAGCTCTGCTCCACTTTCATCTCTTCTGGTGTGTCAGGCATTTAGCTGTCTCTCTGCACTTCAAATGACTGCATCTCTCAATGGGTCTCCCACTGCCTCTCTGATGCATTGCCTATTAGTACATCCATGTACAGCACACGAGTTCTGGCAGGGTCATAACTTATTCATATGATTTGCCCTTATCCCTTTCTTTGAATATTTTGTGCTAGCGGACATCTCCCACACATATACAAATGCTGTTTCTAAATGATTCTTTCATAATTTCATTTCTCTTAGCCTTGGGTCATTATATTAGACAGGGAAAATCAAATTTACATGGTTCAAGTTAAAGTGCAAAACGCTGCATGAATTTCAGATCACAGAAAAGCTCCAGCCAAGCAATTTGCATATTTCAACACATGCATCTGCAATAATTTTTGGTCTAATTTGCTTCATACTGGATAAACTCTAACAGCCTTAGCCTTTTCCAGGGTAAACTGTGGCTGTAAAGTGCCTTGCTCAGAAGCAAATCAGCAATATCTTTTGAGAAAACACATGGCATTGACTGCTCAATGTTCTTAATTCAGATATTGGTGACGTGTCTGAAATTCATGGCAGTCTTAACTATAGTTTTTCAATCTCTCTGCTTGAGTGTAGGCAGTGCCCCTGGCAATGCTCGCACATCAGAGAGACAAAACAAGAACAGAAACAGAAGCATAAGAAGCTACAACACCTGTATGTGTGGCATTGTGAGAATAGGAAACAGGCTTTTAGCATGCATGGGCATGGACCAGGCTGCTGAGCTGAGAGAAACAGCACAACAGTGACTCCTTATTTGTGGTGTTTAATGCATCCAACCCCAGACAGAAGGACAGACAGACAGACAGACAGAGAGAAATGATTATTTCATTATTCACTAAAAGAGTGAGGAAGAACACCACTTGGCTGGCTGGCTGACTGAATGCCGAGGTGCTTGGCAGATGGTGAATCACCTGACGGGCAGCTTGTTTACTGAATGCATGTTGGAGGGGTGGGCGGGCGGCGGTGGGGAGGGGGGGCCTGCTGTTTCTGCTCTCTTCTTGGCTGGGGAATTGGTTATATGGTTGCCTGGCTGATTGGCTGACTGGTTGGCTGGCCCACCTTCTGTTTCCAAGAGGACAGAGCCACAGAACACTCACACACAGATGCAGTCACGTACACATTTAACCTTCCTTCTCCTTTTCTACACTGTGTATACATCATCTCCCTGTGGTGCCGTTATTAATGAGCACCCTAGAGAGATGGTGCAGTAGATGTATTTACTCTCAGGACTGCATATTTTACATATATACCTATGTCAATGCTTTCCCTGTTACTGTTGCTATGATAAACTACATTTGATAAAGAAAACATGACAATCTGGCATTGTTCAGCAACAAACAAAAGCAGCAGGTAGTCCATTAAGCTGAAATAAAGAGAAGAGTCTAAGTTCTCAAGCTGCTCTAATACAATCACTGGCCACAAGTGATCTGTGTTGGTCAGGAAACACTATTGCATCTCACACAGCCTTGATATACATCACTTGTAAGCAAAGGGCTGCATGACCTCTATAAAATGACCTCCGCTGACCTCAATACCACATGTCGTCTCTATATAATATCCCCTTTGTGAAGAGATGACATGCACATTTTCACCTCCAAGCCAACCCTCATAGGACAACCCATACAAAGCCATCCTCTCTCCATATGTGTCTACATCCCTCTATTCATCTTTCACCATTTAACATTTGAGAATGTCACCTTCTGCCTGAGATAAGAGCTTCTACAAAGTGAAGTCATGCTGGAATGTGTGAAAACAGTGAATACTGGCCCCCGCATTACGATTGCATTTTTCAGCCCTGTGTAGTGAATTGATGTGATGATAAGCAAGATATTTTTAAAAAAGAAAATACATTTAAAAATGAAGAATGTAAGATGAAATAAGCTATGACATAAGGAACAGCTGAGTACAGTGTGGCAGTGATGCACATCTGGGATTGCCCTAATAAAGAACAGTATCTGTTAAGCATATTACACTAAAAAAGAGACTTCATTCAGTGAGTAACTGTCAGCAGTAGGTTATAAATCTTTAAATGCCAGGTGTTTCAGATAAAATATCAACTTTTCAGAGCAAAGTTTGATGCTGCTGTGTAATGTCTTTCACTGAGATGCATTAATACAAATTACTTAATGCACTTCTTTGTTTAATAATGCCAGGAGGAGAGCAGATTAATAACAACGCTGTGTTTAGTAAAACGTTTGCTTTTAGAAAAACCAGCAAGCTTTCAGCTCCACAACTGCTTCTGATTAAAAACACACATCTCTGTCCCATGGGGGATTTTATCTAAAGGTATCTATCACAATACAAATCTGTGACTAAGCCATGATGGACAGCTGAAGTTACCAGAAGAGAAAAAAGCCAGCGTACGATTGGCTGCACATTTATGAGGGCCTACAATTAAATCAAGAGTTCTGATTTCTTCTGTGATGAGCTGGATTTTGAGCTGGACAATTTCAACAACGATTATAAAATCACAATAACTGAGATAAAACCATTGTTGCGCTGCATTTGTTTCACAATAGTGCAACAGTTTTTTCTTATCTTTCATCTCTTATCTTTTATCTCTATCAGTCAAGTTGTAAAGAGTTTGGGTTTTTTTTTTAGCTGGAACCAAGATGACAGGGAGAAAACCTTTACTCAACCATCAAGGCAAAACCAATTTAGTTGTCAGGAAGATATCACGTATAGACACAACATACACACATTCATACACATGAACTTCAAGTGTAAGGAAACCCCCAGGTCAGTGCAAAACTCTGCCCACTTCAGAAATCTGAAAAATGCACAAAGAGTGGGCATTCTGATTCTGAGAGTAGGGAGGGGTGAGGGGGGGTGTGGGCGGGGCAAGAGTGACAGTGACATCCCCTAGCCCGAGAAAAATGGAGAGCGACTCAGAGTCCTGCAGCACCTTTGCCTCGGAGCGGTCTTTTGAGGTGGAGAATTTTTCCCCTCCAGAGTCCCCTGAAGCAGGTAATAGTGTGGTTGAGGACCATGGTGGTCCCGAGCCCTCCCTGTTTGAGCCAGTGGTTCCAGCACCAGCATTGCCCGAAGCCAGAGCTCTCAGGGCTTAGGCAATGCAGGTGCAGGAGAGGATGGGAGCAGTCTCTAAATGATAACGTATAGTAACATTAGTTAGAGGGCTAATATTAGCAAACATTCACATACGATGTAACGCAAGTGTAATTTCAACAAGAACAGATGCAGTCGAGTAGTGTGTCTACAGCCTGTAAAAGCACAAGTCCGATCCACTGTGCCGAAATTGAAAAATAAAGGTTAGTAGCAATTAAGTTCAAAGTAGAAAATGTAATCAAGCTACAAGATTAGCAAGCTACCGAAAAATGTTAAAACTGTGAATGATGTATCTCAATTAGCGTATAGGCTATTTGAAAAACAGCGGGCTGCTTCCACAGACTCACACTCAGGGGAGTCATTAACATTCTACCATTTATACAAAGTTCTTGACAGTTTTTGAACATTTGAACTATTTGAACAATTTTCAAGCTATTAAAAGCCGATTTTTATCAGTTTAGTGTGAATGTGTTATCACCAGCATCGATGTGTTTCATCTAAGTACAGTCATATAATTCAGTTTACACCCAAAAATAAAGCTTTAAGTGTTCACTACCTCTTTAATGTTTGGAGATGGGCAAGGATGGTGGTCACACACTGGGGCAGTCTCAAAACATCAACTTTGAACAGAGCGTAAGAATACAACGGCTTGTATCGCTACTTTACAAATTACACTTCTTACTTGTTTTTTCACTTGAATTACATTCTTATGATGAGAAATTTACTGTTACTGTTACTGTTTTTAAAGTTAAATAAATGTATCAATGAGTAATGAGGTTAAATAATTAAAATACATATAATGAACAAGGTAACTGTGATTATATTTTTTTCCATAATAGAACATTCCTGTGTGGAACAAAGCACATCACAGAGATACAATGCATTATCTCATGTGGGCTTAGTCCAAATGCCTCACGCTTCATAAATGTGCATACACAGGCTGTGTGGCTGCTGTAAACCATTAACATGGATGCTCAAATTAAAAGCAAAAGGTTCCACGATGCACACGCTCTGTTCAGGTAGGCAGTGCTTCTTTAGGAGTTCCAGCACGAAGCAGGTCCTTGGAGCTTTCGTTATCCAGCTTTGAAAGGATCCAGAGGAGCCGCCTATTTGGGCAGGCCTCTCGTTAGTGCAGCATGAAACAGGTGACAGGCATCTGCGGATGAGTGAACCTTGAAACACTTTAACTACCTCATCCAGATGGCTCAAACAGGACGAATCCCACAGAGACCACTCAAAACGGCAAAATATGCTTCACATTAAGAGACAAAACTGTCAGATTTCACTCATCCTGCTGTGAGCTTAAAAAACAGAAGTGCAATTTTCCAAATTGTGAGCACTTTTTTTTTTGGGGACAAACTCCTGCCTAAAAACACATTGCCGAAAATAAAATGAAAATGGGAAAAAAAACACTGAATTTTAAATTAGAATACAAAATGTTTTAGTAGGGTACTCAAACAAACAAAACAACATTAAGTTACATGAAGCGATGAGTAAGAATAATAATTCCACACTCC
>JAQLOL010000022.1:1710769-1726019 GCA_029783665.1 Naso thynnoides | reverse complement strand
GTCATCAGATGCGATGGGACAAACCATATAAATATAAATATACGCACTGATCCCATTAGTTGCATTAAATAGTGGTCGTTGTGATTATTTATTGCATTGAAATGTGCCTGAAACTGTGGAAACCTGCCTGTAACGTCGAATATGTGATACCTCCCCCTGCCGCACTGCCACACCCATCTCGGCGCAGCGTGGTCTACCAAACTGCCAAACTGACCGCGCGCAGGGCTGCGCCGCTCGAAACTTGCACTACGCCAGCTTCGCCACCCTGCGCCACCCTGCGCCGTGCCACGAAACTAGGGCCCCTAGACATCAGACTCAGACCTAGACTCTTATCCAGTAGGCAGACGACCAACTTGACATGTTAAAAGATTCAGTTGCCTTGTTAACAGCTTTAGCTATGGGTGGTCACAAAGTCAGCAAAGATAAACTGCAGTTTTGTAGGCAGCAAGTTAAGTATTTAGGAAACAGTTGTATAGAGGAGAAAGACACATTGCATCATCACAAGTTGAAGCAATAACTAAAGCTCCAAGACCACAGACAGTGGGACAAATGCTCTCCTTTCTGGGGATGACAGGGTACAGTCATCTGTGGATTTGTGATTATGTCATTAAAATGGCACAATTGTGAGCCTTAATAAAAGCAGCGGGACAAGCAAATAATGCCACACAGTTGCAGTGGACAGATAAAGCAGAAGCTACAATTCAGGCATTAAAGGAGACTTGCGCACTGCTCCAACACTCGACAGTCCAGACTATTCAAAGCCTTTCCACCTGTATGTTGCTGAGAAATCTGGCTATGCCAATGCAGTACTGATGCAAGACACACCCTCAGGTAAGCAACCATTAGCTTACTACAGCACAAAATTGGACAGTATTGAAATAGGGTTCCCACCCTGCTATCAGGGTTTGGCAGCAGCTGTTTTTGCATGCAAAAAAGCTCCCTCATTAATATGGGGCATCCAGCAACTCTATATACCTCCTATCAATTATATGCTCTCCTCACGAGCCAAGGTTTTATTTTAACTCCAGCAAGGAAAACTGGCCATGAAGTTGTGCTCTCAGCACCTGAACTGAAAATCCAACGTTGCTACACAGTAAATCCGGCAACATAAATGCTAATACCTGTAGATTGAACTCCTCATGACTGTGTTCAGGAAACTTAAATGTGTGCTCGTGAAGACGCGCATAATGAGCCTATTGTAGCAGATCTCACATTGTTTGTCACATTGACATGCCGCAGGTAATCATGCAAGCTATGCTATGGTGTAGTTGAAGGGGATAACTCTTTCTTTGATCCAGGCCACAGACATTGCTCAGCCATGTTCTTCACAGTTAGCAGAAATCAAAGCCCTAACAGCAACATGCAAATTGGCAGCAGGTAAGAGGCTTAATGTGTACACTGATTCAGTTTATGCTCATGGGGTTGGCCATGTGTCAGGTAAAGCCCTTCTCAGATAGGACTCAGTGTGCGCCAATGCGTGCACTGATCTCCATTTATTGTGTATGTGTTGCATGACGCAAGAGTGGGCCTGAGCCTAGCAGAGCTGGGCGCAGCATGAGGGGTTGCCGTGCCATTTTCTTTCTTCTTGTATTTATTTGCCACTTTCAGTTGAAATATACTGTAAAACTGGAGAAAACAACAAAAATCTGTATCAATATGATTACATTACAATTAAGATACGCCGACACAGTTTAAAGCCGTGTTAAACACAACACTATTAGCGCCTCGTTACTGACGGATATAGCAAATAGCGAGTCTGTTAGCTCAATAGTAACTTCCTGTGTAAGCAGACTGACGAACATTGTCATCATGCAATGGCAAGTACAGCTATACATCGAACTGTACATTTATAATAACTACTTACAGGCATATGATCTCGCAACACTCAAACAAACTCCAGACTTTCTCTGCAAACTGACAGCTACTCATACACATTAGCTTTCTCTGCAGAGTTCCTGTGGCGCTACTGCCACCTACTGGCGGAGGCGAGGATAGGTGCAAGCCAGAAGGGCAGCACACTCCCCGCCTGGTATAATTCTTTATACCACTACACTTCATCTGCAGGAACAAGTAGGATAACCTCCGAGATAGGTCGCAGATACACCTTAGGAGTGCCATGTTTTACCACCTTTACTTCCACCTTGCGCACTCTATTATCTTGGCTGGGTACAGTCTTAACAATGAGTCCAGTAGGCCACTCAGTTCTTCTGGCCTGTGAGTCTTTTAATAGAACTACATCTCCTTCTTGCAAGTTACGTCTGTCAGTGTGCCACTTTCTCCTGGGTTGAAGTGTTGACAAGTATTCTTGTTTCCACCTTCTCCAGAAAGCATCAGCGAGGCTTTGAACCTTTTTCCAGTGTTTAAGAGAGAGGTCGTTCACATCAAATTCACCTTCTGGAGCAGACAGAGTATCTGCCTTTTGTGTCAATAACATGGATGGAGAAAGAACTGCAGGAGCTTCAGGGTCAGAGGACACTGGAACCAATGGTCTTGAGTTCATAATGGCGCTGACTTCTGCCATTAAAGTGGTGAGCACCTCATGTGTCAGCTGAGACGTGCTTGTTTTGAGGAGAAGAGCATCTAGGATACGTCGAGCGATACCTATCATCCTCTCCCACACTCCACCCATGTGGGAGGAGTGAGGGGGATTAAAGAGCCAGGTGCATTTGGTGTCATGGAGGTGTGTCTTCAGATCAGGATCATCTGTGTTAAGGTTGAGTTCCTTACAGGCTCCAATAAAATTTGTTCCTCGATCTGATCTGAGTGTTTTAATGGGTCCTCTGATTGCTGTGAACCGTCTGAGACTGTTAATGAAGCTTGCTGTAGTCATGGTTTCCAGGACTTCAATGTGCACCGCCCTGGTGCTCAGACAAGTGAATACAACTGCCCACCTCTTGCTCTCGGCGTGGCCTCCCCTTGTTTTTCGAGCAGTCACAGTCCACGGGCCGAAGACATCCACTCCCACGTGTAAACGGAGGTGACAATGACAGTCTGTCTTCTGGTAACTCTGACACCTTCTATTCCTCTTGTCTACCTCTGAGTTTTTTGCAAGTGACACACTTATGTATGACGGTAGAAACAAGTTTCTTACCCCGAATTAGCCAAAGTCCAGCTGACCTCAAGGCACCCTCTGTAAAGTGACGTCCCTGATGTGCAACTTGATCATGATAGTGTCTCACCAACAGTGTGGCTGTGTGAGACTTTGGAATGATAACAGGGTGTTTATCATCAAAGCACATGTCAGTTGAGGACATACGACCACCGACTCTCACTAGTCCATCTTGATCCACAAATGGAGATAACTTCACAAGAGAGCTTTGTTTTGGGATCTGAGATCCTTTGGCAAGATGTTCAATCTCCGTAAAGAAGATTTCTTGCTGTGTCGCCCTGATGATCACAGTGGTTGCTTGAGTATTTTCTTCTCTTCTACTGTCCCCACAATCAGAAATCTTCACCTCACTTCTGACTCTCTCAATTAGCCTAGAGATAGCCCGCACCAGTGATTTCCATGAGGAGAATCTTTCAAACCTCTGTGCTCCAAGCAGATTTTCTGACCTCAGAGTCACTGTTGTGCTGAAGGTTTTAACCTCAGGACGGATTTCTTGAACCTCATCTGGATGTACCAACTCAAAGTTCTCGACAGGATCAGTGTTCTCTTGTTGTGATCTTGACAGGAACGATGGCCCAGAGAACCAGTTGGTGTGCTTGAGGTCTGTTGCAGCTAATGGCCGAGTCCCGTGATCAGCAGGGTTTTGCTCAGTACTGATGTAATGCCACTGATGTGGATCAGAAGACTGTCTGATTCGTGTGACTCTGTTGGAGACATAGACGTAGAATCGGCATGATGTGTTGTTGATGTAACCCAACACAATTCTACTATCTGTGTAGAATTTAATTGTTTGAAAGTCAATGTCCATTTCAGCTTTGATGAAATCCGACATTTCAACCGCCAACACCACGGCACAGAGTTCGAGGCGAGGAACTGTATGTGCCGGATGCGGTGTCAATTTGGATTTTCCCATGACAAAGCCCACGTGACATTCTCCTGTCATCGTGATGGTTATCAGGTAGGCTACAGCTGCTATAGCGATGTCTGAGGCATCTGAAAACACTCAAAGTTCTCTGTATTTGGTCTGCATTGTCAGTGAAACAGGAACATAAGTTCTGGGGATTTCAAGCTGCTCCAGCTCTTTCATTGCATCTCTCCAGAGTTTCCATTGCTCTTGTTTCTCTGTTGGAAGCGGAGCATCCCAATCGTACTGTTCAACGGAGAGCCCGTCATTATGTTCCTTCCCCCCACAGTAACTGGCACCACAAACCCTAAGGGATCAAATAGACTGTTTACTGTGGAGAGAATGCCTCTTTTAGTCACAGGTTTTTCCTCTGAAGAAACACAGAAGGTGAAGCTGTCTGTCACCAGGTTCCAGCTGAGACCTAGGCTCCTTTGTAGAGGCGGTGATTCTCCTCCAAACTCGAGGTCTTTAACACCCTTGGCCCAGTCTTCTGCCGGGAATGCTTGCATGACACTGTTGCTGTTGGATGCTATCTTGTGTAGTCTGATATTTGACTCAGCGAGCATTTCCTGAGACGTCTGCATGACTTTGATAGCATCTGCGTCAGTGGGGAATGATGCAAGTCCATCATCGACGTAAAAGTTGCGCATGACAAACTCTCTTGCTTCATGAATGGTCTCTGTTGCCTCTGAGGCAGCACGTCGTAGGCAGTAAATGGCGACCGCTGGCGATGGACTGTTGCCAAATACATGAACTGTCATGCGAAACTCTTTCACTGGTTTCTGCAGGTCATTGTCTTCATACCACAAGAACCTCAAAAAATCTCGATGCTCCTCGCAGACTGTGAAGAAATAAAACATCTGCTGCACATCTGCAGTGACTGCGACTGGTTCTCTGCGGAAACGGATTAAGACACCGATGAGGGTGTTGTTCAGGTCAGGGCCACAAAGGAGCATGTCATTGAGAGAAACTCCCTCGTGTTTAGCACTAGAATCAAACACTACTCTTATCTGCTCTGGCTTACGTGGATGGTAAACGCCGAATAAGGGTAGATACCAACATTCCTGGCCTTCTGTTAGCGGTGGAGCTGGCTCTGCTTGCTTGGCATCAAATATTTTTTGCATGAAGTTGACAAAGTCTTTTTTCATCTGTGGTTTCTTGTCTAAGTTTTGTCCTACAGATGCCAGATGCTTCATAGCTTGAAGTCGGTTGTTTGGAAAACGGTTTCGTGGTTATCGGAAAGGTAAGGGGGCAACCCATGTGTTTGCTTCATCTTTATAAGATTGTTGATCCAGTGTTTTCAGAAAAATCCTGTCTTCAACGTGATCTGTCCTCTGAAATATGTGGCATCCAAGATCATCAGTGTCCCTTGTTTGTTTCGAATTCAGCATGGAGCCCTGTACATTTAAGCTTGGAGTCTGACAACTGAATCTCTCTTTGACCCGAATGCTGTTGTTGCATGGACTCAAAAGTGAAGCTCGTCCATTGTGTAGAATGTTGGTTTTGTAGACGTTGGTGTGAGATAATTTATGTGCTGCTCCGAGACACACCTCTCCTACAGTGACCCACCCAAGGTCCAGACGTTGAGCGTATGGTTCATTGTGAAGTCCATTATGCTGCTCTCTGACTTTGTGCACACAGAGAATATCTCTACCAAGGAGGATGAGGATTTCTGCATGTGAGTCGATTTCTGGGATTTTGTCTACAACTGGCTGGAGATGGGGATAACGAAGAGCAACTTCAGGTGATGGAATTTCTGCTCTATCATCAGGTATCATGTCACACTTGATGAGAGTAGGAAGTGAGAGCTGTGTCGTACCATCCAGAGATTCGATGATAAAGTCATTTGCTCGTCTCCCTGTCACCTCCATGACTCCTGAACAAGTCTTCAAAGTGTATGGCTCCAAGTGCCCATCAATACTGAAAAGGTTGAAAAAGTCTGTCTTTGCAAGTGAGCGGTTGCTTTGTTCATCAAGGACAGCATATATGTTAACTGCCCTCTCTGACTGTCCAACAGGGTACACTCTCACCAGACATATTTTTGAACACGATCTGGAGCCAGCTAAATTTCCACTCAGTGCATTTTGATGTCACGTCCGTGGCTGTTGACTCCCTTTGCTCCCCGCCATGGTCTTCTGAAGCAGCCGGGCTTTTCTCCTTTAAAAGGAGAGGTTCTGGATGGAGCGCGGTAGTGTGTGTTTCACTTCCACATTCTCTGAACTTTATTGGCATGTTGCAGTTTTTGCCATGTGGTCAATAGAAGAACAGCATCTAAAACAAATATACTTGTCCTTCAGTAGAGACTTTCTTTCTTCCAGACTCTTACTTCTGAACAGACGACACTTCCTCAGTGGATGCGGTTTACAATGCAGGGGACACTGTTTTTCAGGATATATGATGCTCTTGTCAGTGGGAGTATTTGATCTAACTCCCTCTGCTGGTGATACATCTGTTTTCCTGACAGAGATTGGCGGCTGGTATTTCTGCTTCAGTCCTGCTGGTTTTTCTGTTCTCAGGCTGAAAGTTGTGACACAGGCAAAGTTTGGATCATTGCGAATCCTGGCTTCCTCACTGATGAAGTTGACAAAAAATGAAAATGGGGGATAGGGTACACCATTGTCTCTCTTGAATTTTGAAGCAACTGTAACCCACTTCTCCTGAAGGTTGTAAGGAAGTTTCGCCAGAATAGGGTTGACTCCATGTGCTGTATCCAGATGAGAAAGGCCAGGAAGATAGCCGTTCTGCTTTGCTGCTTGTAGCTCCAGAAGATGATCACCAAGCTCTCTCAAGCGCTGGTTTTCTCTGCTAGCCACCTTTGGAAAGTCCTCCATTTTCTTTAAGAGTGCATGCTCTATGATTTCTGGTGCACTAAAGCATTCCTCCATCTGTTGCCACACCATGTCGAGACCTTCCCTTGGATCGTGTACATAAGCTGCTCGGATTCTTTTTGCTTGAGCTGCTGATTGTGGTCCGAGCCACTTTGCAAGCAGGTCTAACTCTTCTTGTGGTGACAGATTTAAATCCCATGCTGCTGCCTGGAAAGACGCCTTCCACGCCCAATAGTTTTCGGGGTGATCATCAAATCTCAGCAATCCAGAACTAACCATCTCTCGTCTCATCAAATACTTTGCCAGGTCTGAGGTGTCAGATGTAGGTGTAGGATGGACATAAGGAGGTCTTGGTGGAGACACATGGGACGTAGGGTGGTATGGCTGGCTGTCATGGATAGATTTTTTTACATAGGGACCATAATACCCGCTGACAGGTTCTCTCTTGGGACTTACAGTGTATTTGTGTTGTGGCCTGCTTGCTCCATCCTTCTGCCTCTGGTCAGATAGGAAATGTGGCAAAGGTTTAAACTCTTCTTTGCTCTGCTCACTGCGCTGGTAACCATTCGGGTCTTGGCAGTCCTCAGCCGCTTCAGCGTAATCACGAGTGACCAAGATACCTGAACTCCTCCACTTGAAGCAGGAACTCTCCTCCGACCTGGAGGGGGCAAGCCACCTTTTTCCGGTCGAGCACCATGGCCTCGGACTTGGAGGTGCTGATTCTCATCCCAGCCACTTCACACTCAGCTGCAAACCATCCCAGCGCACGCTGAAGGTCCTGGTTCGAAGGAGCCAACAGGACAACATCATCTGCAAAAAGCAGAGATGAGATCCTGTGGTCCCCAGACCAGACTCCTTCCGGCCCTTGGCTGCGCCTAGAAATTCTGTCCATAAAAATAATGAACAGAACCAGTGACAAAGGGCAGCCCTGCCGGAGTCCAACATGCACTGGGAACAGGTCTGACTTACTACCGACAATGCGAACCAAGCTTTTCATTTTACTGCTTAGTTTTATTTCACGAGTGTAAGCCAGAACATCAGAGGTGATCTCTTTATGGTCAGAGCTACTAACTACAACAGATGCAGTGAAAATATTGTGTTTAATTGTGATTTATAGGTATATGAATCACACTCACTGTCAACACATACATATATAAATCTTTTTACAAAGCATATAGAGTCTACAGTTGACAGGTAGTAAAGATTAGAGTTATCTATAGTAAAGTGAAAATACTCTGAACAATGTCATGAAATGAACTGTCATCCGTCTTTGTCATATTCTGCCCAGCTGAGTTATGAAGCATAAAGATCTGAGTATGCTGGGCTGAATGGCACACACATACTCAGAGTCCACTCTGAGATAAACTCCATTTATGTAGCATTTTTCTGAAGTGTTTACAGATGCTCTACAGAAAAAAGTGAACTGCATCAAGTGATGAGGATGCCAATCTAAAGCAGGCAAGGACAAGCAGAGAAAAAAATGCTTTCTCTGTCAAAAAAAATATCACCTTTCTTTTTTGTTCATGCACACCAAAAAAACATTTGGCCACACTGAAAAGAAGTGTTGCAGTACATTTTAACATGATATATAGAAACAATAAGAATGTCCTTTGTTACAGGTGAATGATCCAATTCACTGTGTGTATACCATCAGAGATGGGACTGGCTCAGGACCAGAAGACAAACAATGATTCAATATGACGGACAGACCTACAGTTTCATTACAAAGTGACTCAGGGGAAATATGCTAGAGGTCATACCTCACTTATAATGGTACACAGGCACTGTGTCACGTTTCTGCACTATGCAGTTCACAACTTCAAAGCCACTCTTTTAAATTACAGTGCAAAATGGATAATGAAAGCAATTGTGGTTAGTGGACAAACCATATTATATATCAAACACAACCCAGTTCTTTTGTGCTTTGATTAATTGTAATGACTTTAAGTAAAAAAATGTGTCTCTTCTTTAAATGACCTAGAATTTTTAATGTGATAGAAATCAAACTAATTTCCTCTCTCTCTCTCTCTCTCTCTCTCTCTCTCTCTCAAGCTCTCTCTCTGCTGCTTCCTCTGTAACTTCAACACTGCCCATTTGTAGCTGGCATAAGTCCTGACAGTGGGTGTGGAAGATAAATGGAGCGAGACAAGGGAAGACAAATGGGTTAAGATGCTGATGAGATTTCAGTCCCCGATGGAGCACACACTGTACGAGGATGAGGTGGTTTTGGAGTGTCAGCTGGCTGTGAAGTTTGCCTGAGAGCAATGACGATGATGAAAGGCAAAACCATAAAGCAAAAAGATGTTGTCAAGTAGGAGTGTAGCAAACTCTAAGGGTATATTTACTGTGATGGCATTTTCAAGACATATTACCTTTGTTTAAATGTATCTCTGGCATCGCAACATGGTCTCTAGTCTTTTTCAATGTCTTATGAGTGGAGACGGAAATGATTAAAATGGGGATACAGTGATACAAAGCTTAAAATCAGTGTCAGTCAGAGACATGGGCAACCAAAGGACATTTCCCTACTTCCTACCCAAACCTTCCACTGCCTCTGCTTGGACCACACCCAACTTTGAACTCAGCCTTTATTTTGATCTTAGCAACATGACTTTGAAGATTTCTGACTGCATCTTGGACAATTGTGACCAGGCTCCAAAATTAAGAATTGCCAAATGCCAAATGCGGGTTGATTTTTTTATCTGGCATGTAAATTTAAGGGGCCACCTGACACAACTGGTGATTTTTTGCAGCAAAATACAAACAAAATAGTAAATACAGCAAAAAATCAGGTTTCCATCAACGATGTCTGCCGTGACCACCACACCAAGAGCATGCAGGGAGAGACAGCGCTGTTGAGGAGAGGACTGCACTAATCTGCATTGACCACTGTTTTCATTCACCACAACAATGTGTTGTTATGTATGTATGATATGCAACGCAAAAAGGCTGTATGTACATTTTATTTTTTGGCTTCGTTTGGTAAAGAAATTGTTTGGCAGGTACAATTTTTCATCCCCCTGACATTTGGCTGGTGAGCTAAAAAGTTAATTTTGGACCCTGACTGTGACACTATCACATTGAAAAGATCTGTCCATGGACATTTTAACACCTGGTTAAGTACTCAAAACTGCTTTTGTAGAGGCTCCTGCTTCAATGGATTTTTCAAGGCACACATTTTGCTATGACATACAAACGCACATATCGATTTACAAGGTGAAAACATACCAAATGTGTGACTTTACAGCCCATTAACCACACAGGTCAGTCGTAAAAATTAGTGGTTTATGGTGAAGATATGTTCAGAATTTTCAACTTGGTTCTGTATATTCCCAAACTCTGCAGCCTATTAAATATAAATTTCTGATATGTTACGGTTGAGCCCTGAGTCATCTTGGGCTTAATGATGCAGATGAACACCGGCAGGTAGGACATTCCTGAGGGAAAGGATGGAATTAGGGCATAGCCATTCAGCGCCCCAAGATACCCAGCAGGCTTTTTTCTTTTTTTTTTTTTATTCGCTCCTGCATCTGCAAGAAATAGATCAAGCGTAACACTATCACTTCTCCCCGAGCCCTGCCTAACTGTGTGCATAGGCTAGATAGCCAAATTTTAAAAAGTATGGCAGAAATAGCAGGGCTTATACAACTACCATATTCACACTTTGGGCCTGTTAGCAGTTTTCTTGATGTCCTCCTTGCACAAAACCCACTACCAGGCCTTGTTTTTTTCTGACACAAATCTGGACATGTGTCAAGTTTGGCAAATATCACACTGAAGACTAGAAGTCTGTCACTGATCCTAACATGGGAGGAGAAAACTATCAACAATTGTGTACACTTTTGCTTTGTAACCACAATGCAATGGTTTTGTCACTTTCCCACTTGTAAATTCCTTGCTCCATATTGTTACTAGTGTTAAATAATCCACAGGGTAACTTCAGGTTTAACAACATTTGGCATAGAACAGCTTTGACTTTTTTCTTTTTTGACCTACTGTTGGAGAAAAATTAAAACCTGACAAGTCAACTACACAAAAACCTCTTTTGACGACAGACATAACAAGGTTCCATCAGTAGGAGTCCACTTATTTTAGAAAAAGAGAAATTTGATAAGACAGCTGCCACCATACTGCACCATGCTTTAAAGTTAAAAAAAGGGCAGTTAAGTTGTTGTTTTGTTTTGTTTTTTTAAAGTAAAGTAAGCACCAGCTTATCAGTTTGATGAGAACTGGTTAGGACCAAAATTTCCCCATCTTCTCCTACTTTCCACAAGCAATCCCTATACACTCTTCTTTCCTGCACTCTGCTTACTGTCCTCAAAGCATCCCCATGAGATCTCATCACTAATGAAATCAGTACACCCCTCTAACTAATGTAGCCATGGCAACTATTTCCCAAATGAGCAGGGTGACCTTCTGCAAAATGCATTCGGGGAAAATACAAGCAGATTATGATTCACCTAAAACAGGATGGATCTGTTTCAAACTTAATAAATCTAATTTATTGTACAACTGGTTGTAAAGTTGTGCCATGCAAATCAACAGTGCAAATCTAGGTGTGGATAGAATTGTTAAAGGGAGGCCACTGTCATCATTATGTGTGATGGGGGTTCTAAGATTGCGACGGTTTCTAGGCCTTTCTTAATAACAAATTTGGGTGGACGATATAATGTCTCAGAAATTATTGTAATAAACAATAATATTGTCAATGACATTTTAATACGATTACATGCCAGTGATATAATGCGATAGCACAATAATGCAAGTACGCATTTTCAAAGAGCAAGGAACTTTAATTTTGCATTAATAATTATTAATGTATTTAATGGATTGTACTTATTCATTTTCTCCACACAAGAAAAAAAAATTACAGACACCCAAAACAATAAATAAAATGGCCTCATTCACTCACCCACTATTCAGTGTTTATTAAATAGCGAACTATATGAGGGATGACTGAACGAGATTTCAGACACAAGGCTGAAATTTTTGAAACATCATTGCATCAGTACATGCGCCGGACATACATGTGAGGCAAATAGGCATGCACAGCAACACACAAACACACAGGGGACAGCACTGAAATGTATGAGGGGTTGTGTTCAAATGATGTGGAAGTTTGATTTTGTCAGCTACAGTCCAGTGCCCTGATCAAGCTGTATTAGTCCAAAATCAGAATGCTAGTTCACCTGAAAGTTAACTGCTAACTTTAACTACCAGTGGCCAAAGCTGTTAAAAGATGGTTCCTCTACATGTTTTGCTGCTTTTGGTATAGCTTCTAGGCACAGAGGGAGGCAAAGGCAAACTCACCTCAGGCTTCCAAAAAGATGTCTTTGATTAATCCGCCGAGCAACTTCTATTAGCTAACGTTAACATGCTTGCTAACATTAGCAAACCAGCAGCGTACAATAAGTCAATATACAGATTATCTCAACAGGCCTAATGGTTTCTGCACATTTTTCATCAAAATTCTTACTATTCCCATTCTGTAAGATTGGCAGAAAGGGACAACTCTTCTGTACATCTCTGAAAAGATGCTGAATGTGTGCTGTCAGGTGTCACAGTTAGTGAAAGGTAAAAGCTACAATCCTGCTCACTATGTGGTTTTTACCCACGGCTTTCTGTGGGAGTGACATTTTTATGTTGATGGCAAAATATCTGCTGTATCTTTGGAGTCTGACATCACACACTGTGGATCAGATGAATGTAAGATATCATTCCAAGTCATAGCCAAGATGCAAGTGAGTATTTTACGCATGGCTAATCTTTCAATAAACAAAAACCCAGAACACGGTGAGTAGACTGACAGAGCAGTAACACAGGCCAGCACTTAGCTTGCCAAAACTGGGCCAGGAGGAACATTTTGCATTTTAAAACTGTTGCACTGCTAGTACAGAGCTGTACGAATTTAGTCAACAGTTCTCATCAACACAACTTAGACAATATGCAGCAGTGGCTCTTTGTGTGCACTGTTTATTATTAACAGATTCAGTCAGCATTTATTTGGCAAATTGGGCTTGTAACCACATAAACTGCTCAAAATAAAACTAAACATGCAAACAACTACCAATGCCAAAAGAAAACAATGGTGACTGAGCATTTGTGCATAAACAAGTCGAATATTACATGCACGCTTATGAATGGTAGAGGGTTAAAGACCAATTTAATCCAAAGCATGACTTTAGATTAATGTACTCATCTCATGCAGGCATAGAGGCAGAGTGGTTTTAGATGTTTCTTTGAATATTTCAACACTTTCATCCACTGTGAAACTTTGAAACCAGGGCTGTCAAACTATTAATTTTCTTAATTGCAATTAATCTCTAAATTTCATAGTTAATCGCGATTAATCATGTTTTTAAACACGTTTAAAATTCCCATTCTCTTGCATTTCAGGGAAGTTTTTAAGTTGTTGTTTTGTTTTTTTTTTAAAGGTACTTAAAAAGAGAGGACAACTGAAAGCAAGCTCTCTTTGTCAAAGACGCCCTGATTACATTACATTTTAAAACAACAAAAGCACTAGAGCTGGGTAAAACAATCGATTCATCTTTGCATTGCAATATTTTTTCTCCCTATTTAATATCTATAGAGAAAATCCTGAAAACGATTTTTCCCTTTAAGTCCCACTCCTGTGGGGATATTGAGGCCCTAAATGTATATTTAGAATCAATTTGTTCCAAATCAAAACAAGTAATGCAACATTATAATTTTATAAATATCTGAATTATCTGAGTATTTTTGTCATATTGACTTGATATAAAAGCATATTAGATCAATATCAAATCGAACTGATATCTAATCGTGACCCATAGAATCGAAACTGAATTGAATTGTAAGGTTCTTGATAATACCCAACCCTAAAAGCAAACTACTGTATACATTAACAAGACATATATGAGAACTGTAGAGATATGAAGTGCATATGAAAAGCAAAAACATACAACACTGCACAGTTTAACAATTTAGCGATGGAGAGCAGTTCTTACCAGAGTGTCTTGACATGGAATCAAATAAACACAATGAATAAATTTCTTTTATGATCCTGAAAGGGGCTCCCAGGAGTGTCAGGGTTTTTGTGTGTTTTTTTTTTGTTTTTTTTTATTGAGTCATATAGAATCAGACAAGGGAACAGCAGAAAAGTCATTTATCAAAATAAAACACCCTGAGCAGATCGTGTTTCGCTTGACTACATTGAGAACGCAACTTATGGCACTGGACCAGAATATAAGACCAACAGGTCAGAGGATATTTTACCACCACAACAGGAGCTTATTACATACCACACTGCAATTTAGTCCACTTAATACTTGTGATTTACTGGACTTATGACTCTTTGTCTAAGATGAGTGCGTTTTTAACCAAATCACAGCTACAAATCTTTCATTTATGTCAGTCATGGTAGGCTGCAGCATAAAATAGGAACAATGAACACACAAGTTTACAAAGGCATGATGCTTGGCTTCTGAAACAAGCCCAGCAGAATAAGAGAATCTGAAGTCTTAGAGGGAGGACATAAAGTAACATTGCCTGCTAAACTGAAGAGGGTTGGAAAAAAGGAAAAAGTGAATGTGTGTGTGTGTGTGTGTGTGTGTGTGTGTGTGTGTGTGTGCTGACAATAAGACGGTAGCACCAGCTCAATACGAGGAAAGCCATTAACTCTGCTGCATTCTCAAAGGTTGAAGACTTAACAGCTCACCTGACCTTTTGCCGAGCTCCGCCCTCTATCATGAACAGGCCAATCAGAGGGTACCATCTGCCAGCTCTTCCCAGGGGTCAAACAACTACATGGCTGATCTCCATTGAAACTCATTACATCTTTTCAGATTTTCTTCATTTTCAGACTGGTTATGTGGATTTCAAGCTTGCCGTGGTTAAAGCCCTTGTACAGACTTTTCATTTAGTGTTGATTTTTGCGGCCCCTGTGGACGAAAGCGGTAGTGTTTTGCCGGAATGAAGACTGCATTTCCCATGAGCCCTAGCGCTCACTGTTGTGAAGACGTTTGTCTGGCCGGCGCGTGTAGATTCGTTTTGGAAACGTCAGAAAGAAGACGGGACTTGCTTTGAAAACTTTTTTTTTTAGCAGCTATCTGCGGCATGCATATGGATGAGGTAATGTATCTATTTGTATTTCTATGTAATATAATATGCCGCTGGTGAAACAAAGTAATGTTAAAACTAAGTTCTCTCTGAGTAATTGAATCATACCTTTGACCTGGACAAATTAGAATTTATACAGACATACATCTAAGTTCGTAACTGTAAGCTTACAACCAACAGTTTAGATGACTTGGTAGTAGAACTGTTTAGTTTAGTTTAGTTGTCAACTTACCACAGTAATATTTTATTGTCAAAGCAATAAGCCAGCAGTGGAAAAAACTGCAGTAGCATTGCCAACATAATACGTTACGT
>JAQLOL010000022.1:1689796-1709598 GCA_029783665.1 Naso thynnoides | reverse complement strand
GACACACTGTGTTGTTATATTTTATTTGTCCTCATTAAGAACAACTAATACATTTACTTGGCCTTGAAAAGCCTCAAACTGAAAAATAAAAATTAGCCTACCGCCTAGAAACATTTAGGGGGGACCTTGGTGACCTCTGATTTTTAAAATAAAAATGTAGGCATATGGTTTATTGAAAGGCTTTTGTACATGCATTTACAAAGTTCAGGTTACTTATTTTAATCCAGTTCCACGTGCAAAGACACAACAAGCAACACCACAAAAAACATAAACTATACATCTATACCAGTTAGAGGAATTAAGAGTGCTTTACTTTGCGTTCAACCTTCTAGTGGCAGTAATTTCAGTAAATACCTTGAAAGCAAGTATGGCATTAAAACAATGCAAACTTGATGGGTATGAAGCACAATTCAAGCCACAAAGTCCTACTATATCAGGACCATGTGCCTTATAAAATGAATGCTGACAAGTAATTTATGTTTTCATTGTTCTTTTTAAAGCTTTAACACCAATATCTGACAGAAATAATCAATAATTCATATGTCTGTATTGTCTCTCACAAAGCTATCAGCAAACCTTACACTAGACCAGTCACTAGCCAGCAAGAGTCTTTATCACCCCGTGAGGAGTGTAATATGATCGCTACAGCACAGCCAGCCAAGAGCTCAGGGAATCACCCAGCATCAAGCAGGCAGTCTAGAGAGGCTTTGGCTTTTAGTCCGTTACAAGGCTGTCCTTCAGAAATGGTTTTCATGCATTTTATTAGTCTAGCACACGGCCAGAGAGGAAAAGGGAGCCAGGGGGAGCTTTGAAAAACAAATGCCTATTCCTACCAGTAAAAACCAAATGACCAGTCCTCCCAGCCTCATATACTGTACAGCTGGAGATATGTTTCTGTTTGAGATATCACCGTTTCAGCACAGCTTCTGTTTTTTATGAAGCAATAATGTTTTTCCACAGTCAGTTACACACACTGGCCTGTGGTTCCTGCTGGACATTGTACACCATTTAAAATGAATGACTATTTCCCCTTAGCAGAATCCCACCTCACCTGTCTAACTGCTGTGCAGTATTAAAACAGATGTGTGCATTAAACATTAACTATTCCAGTTGTGAGCTTGAATTTCGATCTTTTCGTTGGTATAAGACATGACTTACTGTGTGCGCAATTACACCGTCCTTCAAAAAAATGTTTTTTCCTTTTTATATAGTTTTGATTGGAAGCAGCTGGATTATGTAAAGATCACCAGGAACTGTCTGACCTGAAAGCAAAGAAAACGATTTCTGCTCTTTCTTTGTTGTGACACTAAAATTGATGGCAATCAATGAAATAGATTTGTGTTGTCACTTCATGCTCCACAAAAGAGAAGCAGAGGCCAGTAAACTGTCACTGCATATATATTTCTTAGTGTGTCATCTCACAAAATGTGCAGAGCTCTAGCATACAGTACATGTTGTACTGCATGCACTGTGTCAACACACTGTACACTTGGATCATCACACTATTTTTCACCTGTTTTAAGACCCAATAATAAATCTATCCTCCATTCTAAGCCACAACAAACCTTTCACATTTCTACAAGATGTCTTTGAGCAATAGGACAACAAAGATATTTCCTTAATGAGGATATTCCAGACACCTTTCAAATACAAATACCTATTTAGTCCAGTAATGTAAAATTAGCAATGTAGCCATTGCTGCTTTTACAGTAAATTAAACAAAAAACACTCGAGACGTGTCAAGTTCATTGTTGTTGAGTATGTCTGGAGTTTTAATTGTAATTGTTTTTTTTACAGAATTATAGTTTAGGAATGTACACTTCATAACTGTGTTACAGACAATGACAACACACAGAGAGACTTAAATGGTGACTGTCAATAGTACGGACTTGCTAATGGATTCTGAGTGGCTGTAAAACGACATGAATTTTTATGGTTTCCCATGAGTGTTTTTGGTTATATTCCATCCATTTAGTGAATGGAATATAACCACATTCAAAGCCGTCTATGCAATGGCTAGTCAACTAAAAACACATTATAGCTGATTATAGGATAAAAGAGTCCCTGCTTTAAATAGAAATCAAACATCTACTTCTGTAATACTTTTTATAGCATACTTTGAAGGTTTTGGCTTTCACCTAAAAAGCTGTGGCTCTAGTCCATGTTAGACAAACTCCAAAACTGATGACCCCTTATAATTTTATTAGTAATACTTTGAAATGGACATACGCATTTTTCAAATCCAAGGCAAGTCAAAGGACTCATCGAAAAACCATGCTTAGCACACCTTCCATTTCCGTCTTAACAAGTAAATAAGACCCACACAAGGTACTGACTTCCACATAACTATCAATTCTACCTTTCTTTCATACTGTGACACTAGTAGAAGTTCTGAAAGAGTCAGACATAATCACTCATGATGTCCCCTTTAATTTCCCCAAACTACATGTTTGATGCTGATCCCTGCTAATGGAAAGATTTAGTGCTATTTTCACTGAGTGTTCATTAGCATATTCTGGATATCTTTCATTTCCCTGGGTGTACAGCCATACTGTCGGTGCGTACTGCTCCTGTTCTGTAGCAGACCAAGGAGTATGATTATGGCAGTGACTGGGGTTATATATAGCCACGTGCCTAATAGCAGTTCCTGCCTCGCTCACAAACACCCTTGGGATCTAATGACATAGCCGGAGGGTTATGCGTTATACTGGCTAAAAACCTCTCTGGCACCGACAGTCACAGTAGGAGGAGGAGGACCAGTTGGAGAAAAATCAACGACCGTTACATACAGCGCAGAGAGAGCAGGAGTACATTTCCAATCTGATGCTGCCGCAGGGACAAAATGTCCAGATGGAGCACCTTCAGTCCTTTTCCTCCTTAGATGTTTCATCCTATTTGTTTTGACATTTCCTTTTCCACCTACTGGATCGTCAAATCTTGAGTGCAATTTGACAGGGAGAAGCGAATCATGATCCTCCTCTTCACTGACATCTACACAGATAAAGGAAACCCCCCCACAACATTCCCCCTGGCAGGGACAGGCAAACAGTGGGGAAGAAATGAGAAAACTGCCTTCGTCTCATCAAAGGATGGTCCAGATTCTTTCTGAGATCTCACAGAGGCCTTGAGCAGCATCCAGACTCAGCCTGGGTTGTGACACATTTGGGTGATGTGTTTTACCTTGGGGCAGCCGAACCTTGCGCCAAACAAGTCACTCGGGCACACACAGCAACATTCACAGTTCTCTGGGGGAAAGATTTGCTGTCTCTTTCTATACATAGGATTGATATCAAAAAGTGATGTATGTGTTGAGCAAGTAGCTGGCTCTTCCTATTAGATTACTACAGGGACACGGCCTCAGAAGTTGTTTATATCTGTCTGTTAAAATTAGAATATGTGTCTTGTTTATGTGACCTGTAGCCACACTTCATCGCTGAGTTTTACATGAGATGATATGTAAACTGTTGCTGCCTTGTTAGTGGGAAAAGAAAAGAGTAAATTTGCAACATTTAATGTGAATGTCAAATTTTCAAAAATACTGACGTTTACCAAAGTGCTGCACAATGGTTCAAAACAAGAACATGAGACATTATAGAAATTTTAAAAATAAATAAAATAACAGTGCAAATACATAAAACACAACATAAAAAGCACATAAAAGCTGGATTTAGTCATTTGAAGCAGTTTAGCAGCTGTTCTTCTGCTTCAAAATCCATACTTCTTACACCAGTGATGTCATTGGAGTAAGTGATGAGCCATGTTCTATTTCAGCTTGGGTAGCCACCAGGGGGTGTGCTTCCTTAAGTTGTTCCTAAATAATTTTTTCTTTCCCGATACCAAGTCCGATACCCGAAGTCCAAAGTCTTTGCGTCAGCCAATAAAGTCACAATCTAATGCCAGTGCATTTACACACACACACACACACACACACACACACACACACACACACGCGCGTATATATTTCTATATTTCTTTCAGTAAGCTACTAACTCAGTACATATTATATGATTGCTATCATTGTTGTATGGCCTGGCTCAGATTAAACCCTTTGTAAAACTTGTAAAACAAATTTATGCAAAGAACGAATGCCATGCATACAAGAGGGAATTTACTGCTTTAACTGTCTGCATTTACTATCAACATGAATTACAGTGAATGTTCCCTTTAATGTTAACAGTACATGCATCATGAAAGATCTCTTCCATGTTGGCTAAAGTGTATTTGAAAAATTTGACTGTGTAGAGAAGTGTAGAGAAGAGTTAGCCACCTTCCCGAGGCTTGGCTGCACGTCTCAAAGGATGATGAATAGCTTTTAAAGCGATGCCGTAACTACCCACAGAGCAAAATCACTGGTGTTTCAATGATACTGTCAATAAGACAATATGTCAAGCCATGTTGTTTTAATTAAACAATGGACTATAGATGTTAATTATGCTCTTAAATGTCTCTTTTCATAATAACAGAGTTATCTTTCAGTTTCAGGTAATTAAAATATACACAGAAGGAGAAGAATTAACTTAAACTGCAGCTGTTTTCTATCATAAAAACAGCTGCTGTTCTGATTGTTTACCAATATGTTGCCGTCACATAACCATCTGCACTATTATTTTGAGTAATGTGTCATCATAGGACTGTACATTATTACTCCTATCTTTAAAACACGATGTGTTCATTTCACAGTCGCACCAGATGAAGGCCCTTGCGAGTTACAGCGGCAGAAGACGTGCAACTCGACGGATGCACATAAAGAACACAACCAATCAAATTACACTTTTGACCAGCTGACAATAATGCTATGCTGGGCTGTGGTGTAAAGCAGCAAACCTTGACTTGGCCTGGTGTTAACGATCCTTTATATCTACCAGAGTACAATGTGCCTCTTGCGTAATTACCCTCCTGTCTAAAATTTAATTTGTTTGGGTTAATCTACGTGTAATTATACTCCTGAAGCAGATGTGAAATGTGCTTAAATGATCTTCAGTGCAGCTGCATTGCATGAATGTCTCCTGTTAAATTGCACTGTGTTAGAATAAAGTGTACGTTCACTGTAGCATTTTAACATGGGTGTTTAGTCCAGCACACCACTTTGCAATGTCACTTCCATCTGTGCTCTCATCGCTCGCTCGCTCCCTCCCTCGTCTTTTTCTCTCTCTGGCTTCTCCTCCATGTGACTACTCTGCCACTGTGACAGGGACCATTCTGTCTGTCGGCCAGACAAGCCTGAGCGCTTTCTATAGTTGACTGCTGACTGGCGCTTCAGGCATGTATCACTCATGTCTTAGCGAAATGTTTTTTATAGAAAGGAAGAGTGAAAGGAAGGGGCAATCTATTTAGGAGAAACCTGCATTTGCAACAGTCACTTAAGTCAGGGAGTTGAGGTGACCTTCTCAGATTTCATTTCAGTTGGTCTTTTTTTTCTTTTCTTTTTTTTCTCTCGCTCATTCCCAGAACAAGTGAATAATTAGAGCAGAAACATTTCCCCACACACCCGGCTATCTGAATGCAGAGCTGCTTTTTTGTCTGTCTGTCTGTCTGTCTGTTTGCCTGCCTGCATGCAAACAAACAGACAGACAGGCTTAACTAAAACTGCTTTAACTGCAAACACTACTGCTGTCATTTTACAGTAGCTGCTGTGGTTAAATACTTCGGTTGTGAGCAACATCTGAAGACCCAGCACTTGGCTTGCACGCGCTAATGTTATCCATGTTGGCATGTGCAGTGAGTCAGATTATTGTGAGTGCCATTTCAGAGAATGTGGTCATGTATTAGTGATGATGTAAAGCCTGTCTCTTCCCCTCTAAGAGAAACATGTTTCACTTACAAACGTGAACATTCAGGCAACCAACTGATCCTAAAACTAAGTGTTATGAATCCTTAACAATCATTCATCTTAAAGATGAAAGAGGCTGCCTGTGTGACTTGTGTGAAGGACAACACCTCTATTACTATCTCCTTTTGCCAATGACTGCCCTTCATTCCCATCACTCTCTTTTGTTATTCAACACAAAGTGCATATCTACCTTCCTGATGTGGCTGATACAGCTTGAATAAAAGATATGAGCATACAAAGCACGTTATTAACTTGCGCTATTTAGCCACCATGTAGTTGCCCTTTTGACTTTCCTGTTTTTGTTGTTTTCACCCATTTTATCAGGCTTCTGCAGCTTTTCACTTAAATTAATTAAATTATTTCACAGCCAACTGAGAGCGCCTGACAGCTCCGTTATTTCAAATACGGTAAAATCATATCAGACATAAGTTGTGTGATCAGGGGCTCTGAGTGTGAAAAGAGGCATGACCTCACTGTTTTTATGACGATCATTTGTTTGGTCTTTTTCTTTCTTTTTGCCTTTTCGCCATCAAGAGAGAAAGCACACAGCCTACTTTATCCTTCCCTCGCCGTTACAGTTGTGTACTCTGTAAATGCATATAGACGGCATGCCACAAAAAGTGTATAACAGAGGTCGAGCACAAGCTGAGCTTAAAATGTAGTATCACGTCCTCAAAGTTCGGACAAAATAGGAGCCGAAAGACTTATCTGCTCTCAAGCGACAGTAATGCACACAACGCCCATCTTCACCGAGGGAAATTAGAAAGAAACCAAAGAGGAGGGAAAGCAGTTTCCCTTTTTGCTCTTACCGTCGAAGACCTTGAAACGACGACGGCCAGGACATCCTGGATTTCTTCAGCCCAGGTCGGTGCCCCGTGTCCACTGCGTAAGTCCGGTCCATGTTCCTGGGGTTGAGGTATCTCTCGGTGTCCGAAAAGCCTCTTTGTCTCACTCGGTCGTTCTTGCGCACAACCAGCGCGTGGTGGAGCGGAGAGAGCGCTGCCTGGTGTTGCTGCCTCCACAGATGTTTGGGCGCCTTCGCACTCACGCCGGTTCCGCCGCCGGTGACCAAAGACGCCGTTCCCACCTTGCCGCAGGCAGGGTCCATCCTCCTCGTCAAGTTGGGTTAAAAATATTTCGTTAAAGAAAAAAAAACACTTCGGGGCATTCAAATAGAATGACCCGTGAGGAAGGTGATGGGAGGCAGGGGGCTGGACAACACGAGGTGGTTGATGTGTTTTTAGAGACTGGGGGTAAACCCGGCAGGCAAAATAACCCTCGAAGTAATTGAGGCAACTTTTTAGAGACTCAAGAGTGCTTCACGTCCAGTTTGTTGATTGGAGCTCACGTAATGAGTTCAACTCCACCAACTTTATCCTCATTGCCCTGCAGAAATTTGACAGAGCCAGAAATGAATCCATTTACGCATCACGAGGCAAACCTAAAAAGGGGCAGTGCCCCCGAGTGAGGCTGCGAGGAGAAACTCAATTCTGTCTGGTTTCCGAGTGCTTCCCGCTTTCTCCGTACACGCCAATTTAAGCAAAGGTGCTTCTGTTGCTGCGGTGATGCGAGATGTTCAGTTCAGGACAGTCCTCGCGGCCGGGTGGTCTCTCCACAATATCATGCAAACTTCTGTAAACTCCCGGGGTGGTAGTTCATGCGGCACGCGTAAAACCATCCAGACATGACAACAGTGGTCTGCCCTTCTCACATCCCCTAAAGGAAGAAGCGGCGGCGGGATATAGGGAACAGTATAATACATTAAACATGAGAGAGCCACCCAAAGCACCTCCCCTGAAAGCCTCCATGAGTGAAAAGTAGGAGGTGGGAGTGGGCAGAGAGCCCGGCCAAACCGCACGACACTGAACTAGTTTTAGGATCCAGTAGTCCAGATTAGATTTAGATTCATCACACAAATATCTGCCTGATGGTGTTGTGGAAGTCGACCAAAACTCTGGGCAAAATTTACAAAATTAGAAAGTGTTGTGTGAGAACAGTCATTAAACACACTGTGGGTAACATAAGCTCACCTTCACAGTTATTAATTGAACAGTATGTCATTGCAGGATGTTTGCATCTGCCTGTGATGTCCACGGGGTACGGAGAAGTGCAAACACCCAGCCACCTTGTTAAATCTCCCCTGTTCTGTTTGTCATCATTTCCAGGGAAGGGGGACTTTCCTTCCTCGCTCTGCAGTTCTCTTGCAGCAGTGTGAGGAATGCAATCTCTTCTGCTTTAACAGCAGAAATGGAGTCTTGTCCGAAACAAGGTGACTTAACACAGGGGTGGCAGGTGAGTGTGACAGCAGCAGGACAGCAAACAGAGCAAAGATAATGATAATGGGAGCACATGGATGCACATATGAGCAGCTCATGTGTGAACTTTGTGTTGGTCTACTTTAACCGGACGCACTGATGCAGCACATGCAGCGGAGCTGACCTGAAAGTTTATTTGTATATTTGTTTATTGCCATTGCTTTGTTGTTTTGTATGTAAACTATCTCATGGGGGACACTTTTTCCCAGCATGCAGTATGAGTCACCTTCTTCAATAAGTAAACCTGGATGTTCAGCTGTTATGTTAACATGTTTGTGTATCTCTCTCTCTCTCTCTCTATGACATTTGTGCATCTACTGTATATCTGTATGTGTTTGTACAAATGGAACAGGGCCTACATTATAGGAACAACTGATCATTTTCAACTGATCTCTGCCATAATGCATATGAGTCATTATTTGACATTTTAATGTTTGGGAAATCTATGCACTGATGTTTTTTTTTCAGTCAAGCATTAAGCCAATATCCACTACAATTACTCAAACTGGCACAGCCATTGTCAGTACACACATAAATATAAACATTTTTACTTATCAATAAAACAATGAACATATGTTGCTTTGTGTGTCAGTCACTTAATTTGCTGATGTTTTGGAAATGAGTTCTGCTCATCCGTGACTCTTGCCTGCAATGCAGTTAAGAAGTTACAGCCTTTCACTGTATTTAAAAGATATTCATGAACTTCCATGTGTATGTAAACAAAATAAAAAAATATTATCCGCTGCTTACGATGACAATATAGCTCCAGCTAATCAGGCTCTCTTGGGATATCAATCTACCAGCACAGTCAATGTATTTTGAGGCACTCAGTTTTATTATGTGAAAAATCTTCACCCATGCTACAGATTAGATACAAGCTGTCATACTGTAGAAAGAGACATACTAAGCATTTGCTGGTCGCTGAGAAGAGGAAAAGAAAAACACTAGTAGGCTACACTGCTTCAGCTGTATTGGACAGTATCATTGCTTTGTAGTCAAATTCTGAGAACATCAGATGGAAACATAGTGTAATGCTTTATGCTAATTTTTGGCATTTTTTCTGCAGACAGGCTCATTTAGCCAAATACAAAGTTGAGGACTTAACTTCACTCAAAAGTTGCAGTTGGAGCATTAAGTGCAACATTTCTTCAGCTGTATTTTTCTTCCTCACCGCTGTGCTGAATTATAGATGAATCAAGCTTGAAGCAAAGTTAAGATGTATGGCCTTTGCTAAAATTCTCTCAAGCATCCGTTTTCAGTAATTTATTTTAAACAGTTCATACTTAGCATTTTCTGTGATAAAAGCAGTCAGGTTTGCTTGATGTGGTGCTAATATGGTGGAACATGACTGATGCTCAGGCATTTTTGCTGTCACAGAGGGTTGAATTACAATATATCCAAACAGTTACGCATTCTAAGTCAAAGTGTTGTCAAGTGTAAATTATATCACCAAAACAAGTATTTTGATTTCACATCAGATTTTCTTTCTTTGTTTGTTTTTGGCGCTCCAGAAAATTGTTTTTGAAAAGTGAGACAACAAAAAACTTAGCTTTTAAAGTTCCCCAGGAGAAAGAGAAGACAAGAAAAGGTAATAACATAATTAAAGAAAGTCGATACAGCTGTCTGAAGTAGAGGAGACAGTGACAGGCCCGTCCGGCGTTTGTCTTCCTTTAAATACTAGCTCTTACCAAATTACCCAGTTCTTATCCAGCTAACATGACATGTTTTTCAAAGAGTGGTCAGTCAGACATGCTTGGGAAGAGTTTGCCCTTTTCTGAAATTCACATAAAAGTTTGCTGACAATTATTCAGAGAGGATAAGCCTTAAACTTTACGGGTTTGTCACAATGACGGCAGGTAAATTATTCAGTATTGACTTTAGCTGCAGCAGTTTCTGTCATAGATACGGACAAGAATGTTGTGAACAGTGTAGATGTGTGACACACCAAGCTACAGATTAAAATATACCGTATTTCCCAGAATTGACATGCTCTGGATATTTAGCCAGCACTTTTAAAGCAGAGGAGACTATTTCAGCACTGTTGTGCATCAGAGCTGCCAGGAAAATTGCTCTGCCTGCCTGAAAATGTAATTTAGATCTAAGAGACACTAGTTCTTTTTTTCTGTTTTCCTGTAGAAGTCTACAAGTCAGTAACACTTTCCTCTTGTTTAGTCTGTCTGCTCATAACTTTCTCTAATTAAACCTTTTTTTTTAACAAGCTTAAGTCTTATTAATAAGCTGTACCTCACTATTCATTTCTCTATCATTTATTTACTTAGAGAGACACTGCAGAACCAATCATCCTTGGCAGAGAGAGAGAGAGTGAGAAAAGGGCAAAACAGGAACGTGAAGAGCAGAAAAAAGAGAGGTGAGCATTTTCTTTCTCATCTGGAACATGATGAGCCATTGAGCAGTGTGATGCAGGTAGCATAACGCTGATTGGGGGGGATATAGAGGCTTTTGAAGCATGCCATCATGATCAAAGACAATGGAGCACTACCTTCTATTTGATTGACAAGTCAACTCTGTCATCTGTTGTACAATACAATGTGCAATACAAACCCAGGACAATGGGCAATTTCCACTGACAGACAAGTTGGACAAGAGAATTTATTACCTTCTCCAACTGTCTGGATATTTGTGGACTGTTCACTAAGTTAAAAGATGATGTCCCCAATGTACAACTCTCTTTAATACAGAATGCTATTGTCTGCCCTCAGAGAATCAATCTGCTTGGAGACTTAATGTCTGTCTCTGCTAAACCTCATTTCTTTTTAACCACTCTGTTGCATTTTCCAGCATTCCCCGGATAGGGTGTGATTCTTCTCCCAGTTTCTTTTTTGGTCATGCTTTCCAAACACGAGAGACTGTGAGTGCACACTAAAAATAATGATGAATTTTTCTCATACATGTGTTGTTATACTCAGAAAACTTCATATTTTCTATAACCTTGAAAAACTGAGACTTGGTCAATGCACAACCACAGTCAAAAGCAAATAACTGACAGGTATAAGATAAGTGTGTTGCAGATTAATCAAAACCAAAACAAAATCTTTACAGTAATACTGTGAGTGGTTGCTTTTAACTTGTTTATTAGTTTTCAAATAGTGAATTACATTCCCTATTTTAAGATTTGTAAGTGACAGCGGTGACAAAATAAAAATCTGTTAGGCCTAGTTATTTGATGAGTCACACACCCTTGAGCACGTAGCCACTCTGGGCTACTTAAAATACCAGGGGTTTGCTTGTTATTCAAGCATACTTTGTGTTATTGATTTCTTAGTTTTCTGGTTTCTGTTCATTTCACCGCACGTAAAACTCAGATTGCAGGGACTGGAAAGTTGTGTCGGACAGGCAGTTCATCACAACTAACATTCAGTTGCCTATGTATGTATGTACTGTCAGTTTTCATTTTATTGTTTTGAGTTCAGTTATGATCATTTGGCAGCTGAATATTAGACTGATTTGAAAGCTGTCTCTGTTGTGTCATGAAGTGCATTCAGACATCTGAAAAATGAGGGCTGACTCACTTTTTTTATACTGAATTACATTAATTTAATTTAATTTAATTTAATTTAATTTAATTTAATTTAAAAGCACATTTAACTACCACATTTAACTTATAATTAATGCATAACGCTCATGTGCAGTTAATGTAAAGCCCAATTTACATTCTGAGCTACATCTATCCCAACTGTTAATGTGAAACATGTTCACTTAGTTTGTCTTCAGACAATATATGAGTGGTTACATGAAGACAAACTTTAGCTATGACTTAAATCAAGGTAATCATCAGACTTCATACAGACACCTAAATTCATCTACTGCTTAAAGCCAACTAGTCATTGACTTCATTATTAGGAACTAACTTGCCACAAATTCTGGTTGTATTAAGGCTGAGGTAGGCAACATCTGGAAATCAAGCTACCCGTAGCATGAAACTCCTGAAGTGGCCACACACTAGAGGATTTTCAAATCTTAACTAATTTGGAAAGCGTGGGAGACCACTGACATAAGGACAGTTTCAACCGATTTTTAACTTTATAATCCTCAGAACGCACACACCAGACGATTCAGCCAGAACGCAAGACCACAAACCTGCCATTTGTAGTAACAATTTCACAGTGGCAGTTCCACATATACGTGATCTCACAATAATAATAATAATCTTAACAGCCGATGCTAGAAGCTGTTTCTACTTTGTTAACATTAGCCCATTCACTCACCTGTTACACCCAACACTGTGGTTTCTGCCCTCGCCTTTCCTTTGTCTGCCCTGTTGTGGTTTGTCTTGCATGAGGCAGCACTCACGTTGTTGCCATAATTCCACAAGCTGGTTTTCATTATTATTATTATTCTACTTGGCTCGGGGCACCGTTTTGTATGTTTGTTACCATGTTTGTAACTAAGTATGCAACATCCAGTTGGTGACATGTCCCGATCTGCTCACTCTCATTGGCATTGTTATTCCGTCGGGGGCAGCCAGATCTGGAGTTAAAAATATCAAACATGTTATTATTTACAATTCGAGATCGGGGAGGCTCCAATTCGACTGGGAGTCGTAAAATACTCACACCGACACCAAAAACTTGAAGATTATTTGGACAAATAGTCCATTGCAACAAGCCTCGAATCGGGCTTTGTCCTCCCCTGACTGTGGAGGGCAAATCGGGCATTAAATTGGGCCTAAAATCCTCTAGTGTGTGGCCAGCTTAATGAGGCAAGTCCGCTGCCCCTTCCCCTCCTGAACTGATCCTTCACCTGGCTCGCGATGCATTTTGTCTGTTGTCGCTCTCTCTTAAAGATGACAGTCTTAACATGTTGGTCCTCCTCTTTTGAGTTTCTATACCATGTATGCAGTTGTTGCTAAAGCTGGAAGAGCGCCTTTTCCTCCTGGGTTGTCCGCCATGGTATCAGGCTTTCACTAACTGAGTGGACATGAATGCACATCTACCTTTGTGGAGCAGCCAATAAGAACACTAACTATCTGAAATGATCCATGATTGGTTGAAAAGTGTCCGTCCAGGTTTTCATTTCTAAAGCCTGAATACAGAGTCAAGGAGAGGTGCAGACGACTACTGTTCCTGAATTACCATATGCTGAAACGTTATTATGGAATTTTTGCCTAATGATACCAAAAATTAACTGCCCACCCCAGCTTTAAAACTTTTCAAAACTAAAAAAACTGACAGATTGAGAAACCCCATCAAAACACTCTGCAGCCTTCATTTGATTAGGAAATATTCTCTTATTAAAGAATCTGGTGTGCAAGCATGTTAACTACATAAAATCTGTAGTAAATTAAAGCAGCAAAGTTCAAACACCTTTCAACCATTAATTACGGTGTCATTTATATAGCAACTGATGTGTCCTTAGTCACTTCAAACAGGTTCGGTATCGATCCACCAAATCAATCCACTTTACTCACCCGCTACTCCAATTACCCAATCCACTGAAAGACATTTTGTCAGCGAACAGACACACACGTACACATGGTCCTACCTGCTAGTGTCAGCTGCTGTGATGGCGATGAGTGGTGGAGTACGTAGTGGCAGTGTTGTGGGCCGTGGTGGAACTGTGACTGTGTCTGTCTCTGGCTTGCGATCACAGTAATACTGTTCCGCCTGTCTAAAAGCCAAAGGGGGCAACTGGACTGTTCGGCAAGACAGCCTCCGCACCAGGAAGGGCTCCATGCAGGTGACTGGCCCTGGCTCCGGAGAGTCGGATGAATCATCAGACACCTTGATGAGGAGGAAAGGTGAGTAGATAAATTCAGTGAATTAGAAAAAAACTCTAAATCAGAATAAAAGTAGACGTAAAAATAGTAACCAAGACAGTAAAACGGTCAATTGATGGTTTTGGTCCATACAGAATCCAAATAAATTGAGTTCAAGGCGTCAAACATTGGTTGGAAACTATTAATGATTAACAAGTATAATGCATATTACATATTTAAGTAAAAATGGTCATAACAACCAAAATATGTTGTAAGTTGCTTTTTGTTTTGTTTGTTTTGAACCCAATTTTGCCTTATCTGTTTAAAGTTATTAAAAGCCACTGATATGTGAAAGACCTTATGATACACATTATGTTAAGCAGGACAAGGAGGAGGAGGACCCCTAATGATTTTAGTCATCTGTCTTTTATTCCAGCATCACTGTCATGTAATAGTTTAAGTGAGTAGATTAATTTATAGTTACTTTTAGTTTACAATTTTCTATACCCCTCCTGTCCAGGAGAAAAAAAATCACCAGATTGTAATTTTAAATGAGAATTTTTATAATAAACTGAAGGATTAACTTTTTCATGGTTATTGGCTGAATCAATGAAAGATAATAACTGTGCAAATTATTTCCCGCTGTCTAATCTTTAAAAAAAATGCCTTGGTGGTTTTAGTCTTTCTGATTAGGTCTTTCTGCTTGATCCCTTATTCAGTATATGGATTATTTTAGTGCCAAATTTTTGATTTGTATTTGATCTTACTTCATTTGCATTTTATTTAATAAAGCAAGGTACATTTGAACATAATTAGTGCACTTCAAATTTCTGTTTGAATCACAAACTTTATGAATAAATATAGCCGCAAGCGGCAATCACCAGGTTCAAACCCTCTTCACGTTCCACCGAAAGACGCAGCTCAATCTGCCAAAATTGAAGTTGGCTGCGGCCACTGGCAGGTTTCTGCTTTCACAGAGTTGACTGAAGTCACTTCAGCTAGTTTAAGCCTCTTTAAAGGAGACTTGCACACTTGTGTCGTCATCACAACACCTGTGGCGCTTTAATGATTGTGCAGTAAAACTTCAGCCATTCGTACCTCCTTTATCCGATATCAATGAAATTTGGTGTGTATGTTCAGGACATAGAAAGGGACTTCTCCAGTGAGTTTCGTCATGATTGCTTATAAGGATTTTGAGTTATGAGCATATATGTTATAGGCCATGCCCACTCGCATCAATCAATATGGCACTTCAGATTTTGGTTTGTACTTGCCCCCAGAGCATGCACACCAAATTTGATGAAATTCTGACCAATGGGTTTTGAGGAACACATTTATGGCATTTTTGGCGCCCCCTATGGGTTCTGCTCAAAATGCTTTAACAGACTTCTTCTGGAACACGACCTGAAGCTATCTACCAAATTTCATGACAATTGGACAAACAGTCATGGAGTTATGGCCAATTTCCTGATAAGCCCCGCCTCTACCAATAGTTTTTAGACAATCTTGCTAATTTGTAATAGAAAGGTGTGTCTTCATCCCCTGAAGCTATTTACCAACTTTGGTGTTTATAGAGTCAAAATCCAAAAGGAAAAGATGCAAAATAACTGTTTTTCACTTTATGCAAATTAGCAAAAAATCCATCATGGCGGACTTATATGATGTAATTTGCTTTTTCTGTAGAGGACCATCAGCTGGACTTGTGTGTCAAGTTTCAAATCAATCAGACTTAGGGTATGAGGGGTGTGGCCTTTAAGAGACAATCCTTAATTACAGCGCCACCATGTGGCCAATTGGGTTCATATTTCCTCAGAAGCTGATGCACACACTTTCCAGTTATTCTGCCAAGTTTCATCTTTCTGGCTCTTTCCAGCTCTGGGAATTTGAGCAAATGCGGCTGAAAAAATAATAAACCGGGTGAATCTTAGAAGAGTTCTACCCCTTTGGGGTTTGAACCCTAAAAATTTAATGCAATATCAACTGGCTGCCAGTTGCACCGGACAATTCTGATCACATCAGCTCTTTATTGGTAAAATATGGTAAAGAAGTTATGATGGAAGTTTTATTTTAAAAAATTATGGACATGGCAGATTTGTATGGAATTATGATCAGAGATGACCTCTGTGATGAGTACAAAATACTAGAGATACACAGATAACACAAGTTTGGTGCATTAAGGGTTTACATTGCTGCATGTTGATAGAAAAATGAGAGTTCATTAGCACAGGAGCTCCCCAATTTTTCAGCCTGCAACCCCCAAAATAGCGGCGCCAAACACTGCAGAGCCCCATTAACAGCAGAGGTGGCATTAAACATGCACAGCCGCACACAGGCACTATCAGGCCTATGCAAACACAAAAGAACAACAGCTTAGCAGCCATGATATTATTTTAAATTAATTTTAAAAAGAATATTACCAGAATCCATACTATAATAGGTTAAATATGCTATTCTAAAGTGTTTTAAAAATGTATTTATTTCTTGGAAGGCATCTCACAACACCCCTCCCATCCCCCCACTTTGAATACCGCTGTGTTAGCAGGTCTCGACAAGACGCAATCAAAAACTTAGAGGACCTTTTCCGTTGTAAACAAAGCAATGCACACTTTTTAATGTGCATGCAGCACTTTCAAGAGGAAGTCGTCTAAGCTTTGTCGCTTGATCATCAGCAGCAGCTGAGTTAAACGTGTTTTTGTGACCACTGGTTTGTGCACATGCAGGTCTGCCTTCATGATGTTAGAAATTCCAGATTTGTTTCAGAATTTTGGTGTTTATGCCCAAATTTAAGTCAAAATTCATCATAAATGCCCCTTGATGTGTGTGCGTGTGTGTGTGCATGAATCTTGAGGCCCTGTCCTCCCTCCATATGAGCTAAATTTATGGTCCATATTTTATCATATTTATCACACCCGTAACACTACAACTAACCTCGTCTGACTTTCATAACTCTGCGTGGTGCTCATGACTGGGTGTGTCTGTGTGAGTCTGTGTGTGTGTGTGTGTGTGTGTGTGTACAAGACTGAGTATGACTTTCAGAGCATCTGCTGGGTGCGGGCATGGCAGGGGGGCACAGGTGGTATATTGTTTGTACCCTCACACACACCCACACACCCACACGCACACTAAAACACACTGATGAAGCTCACAGATGCTGACCTTGTACGCGGCCGGGCTCCTGGACTGTCAGCACTTGTCTCAAACACACATACACACACACACACACACACACATACACACAGAGACACATGCACTCACTAAGATTAGGTGCCCATTTACTCAGGGCTTGTCAGAGGCTGCCATCTTTCCCAGTGGGGGTATATGTGTGCTGCTGGTGAGGGAGTGGGGTATCGAGGTGGGAGAACTGATGAATAATGCTGCAGGTAATGAGATGGGTGATGATGGGGACAGAAATGTGAGCAGCCGGGGAGTTGTTTATATGTACTTTGCTGTCGTATAACTTCTTGAATTATTTGTGAAATTGGTGAAGAGATAAAACCTTTCAATCAGAGCTGAGAGTCAAAGCTGCAATACAGGAAGTGATTCACACAACCCAGCAGGGCTATGATACTTAAGGTGCTCTCAAGTGTCGCATAGAGCACTGTGACAAGACCTCTGCACGTACGAATGAAAAGAGGCGTCCAAGGAGAAGCCGGGGAACTGAAATGCCTGTTTTATTCACCATGACTTCTCACTCTTGAAGATGTGTATGTGCGCTGAGGCAAAGACAGCTTTTCTAAACGACACTGATGTCCCTGTAACTGTCACGAAAACTATAGTATGATACAGAAATGCAGTTTTCACGAGACAATACTCTCGACGTAGCTCAAAGGTATTTCTTCTATCAGCTTATAGTTCATCTTAATCAATATTTTCTTTCACGACAACAAATCAGATTGTTTATGAAAGACAGGTTCAGGCCCAAAACAGGAGGGACGTGGATCCCTAAAGATGAGTGCATTTATTCACAGGGGAAGCATGAAAAGTGAAGACAGTCATGAATTTAACGTCTCTGATCAAATCTGCTCTGTCAAACCACCAGATCCAATCAATCACCAGAATTACTGCAAGTGACAGATTTTCCTCCCAACCTGCAGCATGGTATATTTACAGATCCTCTTTACCTCACAGCATAAGAAAATGTTCCATGAATTAATTTTATCTTATTTTGCTGTAAAAAATAATAGTAACATACAGTGGAGGTGAATGAAAAATATTTTAAAATGACAACAAAATTAAGAATTCAGACCATTCTCACCAGACTTATCAAGAGTCTTGTTTTAAAAATCAAATGTAAACTGCCTTGATTGCTTTTTTTTTGGCCACTTGGGGGCAGCAGACACAACACTGACATATTATGACCTTTTAATTTTATTTGATGATATCGTGAGCAAAAAAAAAAAAACATCCAGCATAAACCAAGCAAAATTGGTATTCAATATGTTTCTGGTTGTTTGATAAATTTTCTGCAAAGTTTTGGTCTGCAGCGCTCTTTGGCTCAAAGCCTTGTTTCCACTGAGCGGTACCGTTCGGTTTGTTATGGCACGGTATGCTCTGGAACGGTACTTCCAGATCTTGCTTGCGTTTCAACGGCTGACCGTACCTTTACTTGGTGGGCAGTGCTGTGCATCGTAACGACATTCTGCCACTTTTTTCTCCCGGTGAAAAAGAGGCCTATTTCACCCACATAAACCAGCAGAAATTCATGTGCATTTTATAAAGTGTTTGAAGATCCAGTGGTTACCAAAGCGTTCGTGAAAGAAAGGCAAACTCAAATAAATTATTGCTGATGTTTGGACATTTCATTACTGTTCGTGTACGATATGTATGTGTGACAAATAAATCCTCTTGAAACCTCTTCAAGTTGTCATTTTAACATTTAAGACAGGCCGATTAATTCATGACATTACTCATGCACTGAGCAACATGTAAGAAGACATTCCAACTTAAGTGATGCGTCTGAGTGGCTCAGTGGATAAAATGGTCTTTCTTTCTACCAATAACGTTAAACTTGTGGCAAGAAATCAATGTGAAAAGGCAGCAAAGCATCGTTTCCTTTTTGTGTCATGTTTCAAAATGCTATGGAAACATCACGGCCAGTGTTTAATCTCGACACAGAACGTTGCTTCATCGGTTAACTTTCTCCCCAGAGTGACAGCTTAACAAGCAGGGCTGATGCAGCGAGCAGACCGGCTGCTCTCACCACGAGCTGCAGCTCCTCACAAGTCTGAAAAACTGTGCGACTGATAACGTTATGTGAACAAGCATTATTTGGATAAACTGACTATATGTTCAAAACCTACATGGTAACATTCTTACCTAAAAATACGCTTGGATCGCTTGGTGCCCTAATGAAAGGGTGACCAAAATAGGTAACACACGCATCACGTACCGTACCAAACTGAACCCTATTGCTCAGTGGAAACAGAACTTTGTTTACCAACTTGAGGCCTATTTCTCTGTCGTCCTTTTGGTGCTACGCAGGTAGTGTACAGTACAATTTTGGTTTCTTTTTTTAAGAGCTTTTTTGTTTAAATCAAGTGTCTGATGCCACCCAAAATGCATTTTCTCACCAATACTGAATCAAAAGTAACATTCATGTCCGGAAAAACCAAAAGAATAAATGAAATTAAATGCTCCGTGGAGTAAAGGGAAACTGCAGGACTGCTTATGAAGCTCAGTGTGTTTTTTTTTACTGTAAGCAACAAATTTTGCATGAAACAAAGTCACATGATCTGGTCTTAAACTGGAAAACACTGATTAAGTTTGACTTGTGTTCAGTAATGCAGGTCTCCCAGGAAAACAAGAGAGATATGCACAGTGCGTCATTATTTTAAAGCCAAACATCAAACTTCAGCATTTTAGCAGCATCAACCAAAATGTAAGCCAGTGGATTTTGCATCAGAAATAAAATATTCTGTTTTGAAATGAGTTTATGCATATT
>JAQLOL010000022.1:1639074-1663845 GCA_029783665.1 Naso thynnoides | reverse complement strand
GTGCCCTTATGTTAGAAAAAACACAACGAAAGTGCCTTCTTGGATGCCCTTATGGTAGAAAAAAACATGATGGCGCGCTCTCTAGGCTGCCCTTCCAGTGGACGAAATGTGGTAAAGTGCTCAGTGACTTTTTGCACACTGATGCCGAACTGCAAACAATAAGCGCCCTTTTTATTATTTTCATTCCTGCCCGTCAAACATCTTGAGTCCGCCAGTGGAACTGATGCTTTTATGTAAAGTCAGCCTTTAGTTTCCCCTGTGTTCTGTCAATTAGCCATTGGCATAGTGCACTAAACTTCAGAAAAGCTCATTTCAGTAGAAACTTCACTATTCATGACAGATGATCTCAGCATGCAGCGAGGCACGCACTCCATATATGCATTCAGTAAAATCATGCATCTTCTGTATCCATTAAATTATATTCATTACAACTTGTTGTTCAAAGCCCTGCAGCTGTATAACTTCATCATATGTGTGGCTGCTTTATGAGAAAGAGCCGACTGTAAACCCATCTCTATACTACAGACCAACATATTATGAGATATGGGACTGATTTTGGTCTGACTGAGGCTCATAAGCCGACATCCTTAGATGGTTACGTGGAATCAGACCCTCTGACTTTACTGAGTACTCTTCCACCCACTGCGCTGAGAAAACACATAGAGTAGGAGTGATAACACAGGATAGGGAGTGACAGTTTACTGCAGAGAGCGTTTATGTAGTTTAAACCAGCAAACAAATGAAACCAGGGGGAGTCACAAACAGCCCAAAAAACAATGCACCCCTACATAAAAGCTTAAATTTGCTTAATTGCTTTCCATTTCAGGGGGAACATTTAGTGTATATGTGTGTCTCCAGAGTCAAATCCGTGTGTGGATACCAAACAGATAAATGGGATTATGAGGAGGATCAGCACATGATGGGACATTCAGGTATGTGTTGGTGATGAGCAATTATTGGCAGTGTATCATTGGACTGTAACAACAAAATTATGTGGTGTGCCTCTAGGTGCAGATGACATCTGGCCTTAAAAATCTGGCATTAAAAAAGGACTGTGTACAAAACATGTTGATGGCAAGTGAAATATGCCTCATTTAAGATAATTGCGTGGGATATTTTTATAATATGAATACAAAACACAAGCCACAAACAAAGCTAATATTTTGTGTCCAGGCTTTTCCCTCATGACTCATGCCTCACTTCCACCAATGTGAATATTAAACTGCGAGACACCAGTCATGTTGTGTTTTCCATAAAGCCTATACATCAGGAAAAACTTCATGAATGAGCTGGTGTCAGTTAAAAATATTATTGTCATTTCTGACAAAAATCAACAAAAGTTCCAAAAACAGGACAACAGCCTTGTGGTTACAAATTTCTATGACCATGGATGATGGATGATAAGGTTTTTGTAAATCTCAGTACTCAAACATTTGTAACTATATTCAATATCTCGCCAGCACAACAGCTTTGTAACTAAGCTGCAACTTCAGAGCTTTAAAGAAAATTCCAGCACAGACCTGCCAAAATCTGCATTTCTTCAAATGGCCACTTGAGTCTGGTTAGGAAAGTGAGTCAATCCCAACAGAGTGAAGTAGAAATAAACATACTTAACAGTTTTGTACAAAAAAACGATCTTGGTCCATATTGATTTTTCCGTTTTCATGACAACTGTATTTGGGTGAAGTTTTATAACTCATTTATATTATATCAAGGCTAAAAGCTTTGCATAATTAGGGTGTGGTCAATTTAAATGACAGCCACTGTTGATAGCAATGTGTATCCTCCAAAACCCCACCCTCTTGTCCGGCCATGGTTCTCAACTCAGCACCTATGAATGCTAATTCACAAAGTACGGATGACATTACGGTGGCTCCATCAACCATTTATTCTACAGTCTATCATCATAAGACAAACAATAAAAAGGCAAATAAGCTCAGCCAGTACAAGACATAAAACCATAACCATATCAATGCAAATGCCATAAATAGGTAAATGTCATCAGCCTAGAAGCAGAAACAAACAGCCAGTTGATGCAAATGCAAAAATGTCCTCAACTTTCAGGAGCAGAGAATTAAAATTCATGCAGCAATTATCCAGATGTGTGTAGGTGAGAAAGGAAGCAGAGGGTAAACTGCTCTCTCATGCTCTTTTTTTTCTTTTGCTCAGCCCTTATTGCCACTTTTTGTGTGAACAACTGAGTGTAACACTACAAATGCCTTCCAGAAGAGGCTGTCTGAATGAGTGTTTTGTTATCTTCGTTTGACGCAGCATCTTGTCCCTTTCAATGAACAGCAAGCTTTTTACCCCTATAAATGTGGAAGTTCGTTAACAGCAATAAACACGTGCGCCTGTTGATGTAGAGAGACAACATGTCACAAAAGTCAGTCCTTTTTAGATACAGCCCACTCTTAATAGTTGAGAAACAGAATTCTAGGCAGCAATGCTGGAAAGCACAGTGAAAACAAGATTATTTTTCTGAAAACTAACTAAGAGTAGACATAGCATAGCTGGTTAAAAACACCTTCTCATTGATAAAGGTGCATTAGGTACGTGTTTAAGAGAGTTGAGTGTTTTCATTGTGAGTGAAACACCTCAAGCAAATCTGCCTAAGCTAATGTTAGCTAGCTGGCTTTACTCCATTCACAGCATCATAGACCAAGCAGAGTTCTTATCAGGGTCATAACCGAATGACCTTTTTTTAATGTAACTGTGGCCAACTGGCAAGCTGTGCATGCTGGCAAGAGAGCATATTGTGCGTGTGTGTGTAGTAGATGTCATTCAGGGGAAAGTGGAGGCTCAGGGTAAATATCCAGAGTATGCTTGAGCAAATCCTTTACAGCCCTGTAGCAGGAAAAAAAAAATCAAATGATTCGTGTGCCACCCGTATGTTTATTCATCCCTTCCTTGCACAAACACTAGCTGTCAAAGGCACTTAACTGCGATTACTCTGCGGTGTGTGCTCACTCCAAGAAATGCAATCAGTTCCCAGTGAGAGACAACTTGACACGTTACAGTGCAACTCTATCCAGTTGTTTGACTCTGTGTGGGAGAAGCTGTCGTGAGAGTGCCTCTGAATCTTGAAATGCTGAATGCACTGTATTCTTTGCTTACTATTGTATGTTACACTGTCCTGTTCTTATAGTCATAGGGGTAGAAAGACTCTCCGTGTTCAGTTATGTGTGTGATTGTGAGAACATGTGTGAAAAGTACAAGGAGTTGGGTTTCAAGGAAAATGTTGTCTGCAGAGGCACGAAGCTTTTCTAGTTTGACATCTACATCTCATGTTTTAAAGAACAACAACTCCATGACATGGTCTAAACATAGCAAATGTCAACAGTTGTTTATGGAAAGTTTTCTGCAGTGGAGGAAAAACAAAGTATTTTCTATTTGTTAAACAAAGCACCAGGATGTTCCATGCGAGAGATGACTAAAAGATGACCAGCGCATACCATCACTCTCTCGAGACACTATAAAGCCCCCCCGCCCATTCGCTCCAAGATCCAGGCCAAGGCAGGTCCTAAATCACTAGCTGTGCATCTGTAAAAATAGTGTAAGCCACTACTCTTAATTTATAAAAAATAAAAAAAGAGCCAACAAAACACAAAGACAGGACTTCCAGTGGAACAAGGGGAAAAGGAAGTGCACGTGAACTTAAGGCCCCAGCTGTTTCTCTCATCTTTTTCTCCTCTCTCATGTCCCTTGTCCTTGGAGGCCATTCGTCCTGCATAATGTAACAAAGTCATCACACACAGATGCTGCAGATGAGGGAAAGATCCTCTCAAGCATCGTCATCTGTTTCCTCAGTCCCTGACATCAATTAAAGGCTAAATGTGCCCCACTGCTGACCATAACAGCATGGCTTACTTGTTAGATGTGGCGTTGGGGTTTCCTTTATACCATCCACCTGTGCTGAAGTCAGGTTTTATTGTGCTCTACAGCCAAAAGAGAGACACACACACTTGTTCTTTTATATGGCCTTTTGGACATGTCTGTGTAACGCATTAACATGGGATGATCCTAAGGCATGCTCATGATGTTGCCCATTAAGGGCATGCAAAGGAAAAAGAGCCCATTAAAGGTTCAAAAGTCACACTTGTCGCTGGATTCCATATCAAACAGCACATTCATCAAGGATTTGTGATGATATTGCCAAACATCTGGAAACAGGGAACATCTTTTACCCACGAACCATTCCTGATTCCCAAACAGTTTTACTGTCACTTTAGAGTTTAAAAAAAACATATAGAAGTAATTGATAAGCATCTTTTTAAAAGTGCTTGACTTTTACGACATATCAACAAGCCAAACAAATGTTATGTTAAGTTCAAGAAAGTCCCAAAATGACCCTTAAAAGCGCTATTGTAAGCACACAGAGACTTTCTGGCTTTGTTATGGGAACAGAGTTTCCAATAAAATCATACTTAAATGAATTTGGCATTGCTTGCTTATATGTGTTTGTGTGTGTGTGCATATCTGTGTGTGTATGCATGCATATTGCAGTCCTTCTGTGCAAGAGCTTTAGAGGACTTTTGCATACTTGCCCTTGCCAGAAAGACAAAGGAAAACAAACACAGCCTTTATTACAATAATGAATATGCTTTGGGAAGCAAATTATATAATTTTCCATTTACTCCCACTGATAAAATGCCAAGGGTGGCTCAGGGAAACCTATGACATTTGACTTTGCTGGCATCAAACATTGCAGTCCTCCACTGTTGCAGGACCCCTGACCCTTTACCTCTGGAAACTCATAATAGCTACATCACTCACTATATCACTCATAGCTGCTCCCCCTAACAGAGCCATCTGAACACAGCAAAGTCTGATAAACACTTGAGCTGACATCGTCACTGTAAGTTTAGGTTTTCATCAGTGAGGCCATTGGAGGCTTTGTACATTTAGAGTACATGCACACACACACGGCAGCAGCAGAGACTGATACTAAGTCATCAGCAGCAGTGCAGATGCTTTTTGTCTCTGTACAGTACACTCAGAGTACATTGAGCTAAGCTCATTACTCTGCGCTCCCATTCACTCACACTGGAAAGCAGCAGCTCTCATTCAAAAAAGAGACCTTGAGGCAAAATAGCAACAAGGATACAAACAAGAGCTTTTAAGAATAAAGATGGGATGTGTGTTCCATAATAATTTTCTCTGATTTAAAGCAGTTATTGTGGAGTCAGTGCAGCCATTCATTATTCAGTCTAATATGACTTGGACTCATCTCTGCACAGCAGATGCTTCATCAAAGAGCAAGAACTGAGGAGGATAAGAGCACAGACACTGTCATGTTGGTCAGAGCCTCTCAGCTTGTGACGACAGCCTCTATCTCAGCTCTCAGGTGGTGCACAGGTGAAACAATGAGCTCACTGTGCTGCTCTCATCTCCCAGATTCATCCACGTGGAGCTGGAGTGCAGTGCTGGCTGGCTGGCAGTCTGACAGTTTATATTTGCATAGTAGAGGTCAGGTACAACACAAGGCTCCTTGTGTTCTACACTGCAATAAAGGGGCTCTGAGACAAGCAGGCTGACAGCGAGGTAGATATTAGAATCTGCAGGCTAATTTCTCTGCTTTGATGCAACAGAGGACGGCAGAAGCAGCTTGTTCGGTCACATTTTTTGCAGCTGTCATATGTACAGCTTTTACCTTTTTGTCTTTAGTTAGCTTTAAACTAAGTAAAACATCATGAAAATCCTGACAAGCTGCTTTTTTATTAAACAAACTCCATAACACTGCCATTCGAGTCATGGACTCCACCTATGAAGAGAGATATGAAACATAAACAGACCCATATGTTTGTCAGCTGGCTCAAATACTCCTGAGCCTAATTTGTGTGTAATGACATGATGTAATTTTTTAAACTCACTCTTCCTGTGATCATACATGTGAGCATGAATTATAACCAGACACAGCTCCGCTCCTCCTTCTATGGTGTGCAACACTTGCAAAGTTGTCGGCTTCATGCTTTACGAGGCTGCTTTGACTAGAAACATGATAAGCACGTCAATGGAAACCAAGGGAGTTGTTCTTTGACTGAACAGCAGTGGTGATAACCCACCCAGAGGGAACTGTGAAGAGTTGCTAAGCATTGCTTTGCCACATGTGGCAGTTTAACAAGGAAAACTCTGACACATGCAAACACTTTCCACACCGCTACATCCACATGTTCAGTCCATCCTGACAAATTCAACCACAGTGTCAGAGACATGCTGTCTCCTTCTGTCCACTTCCATTGTCCATCTCTGTTTATCTCTGTTTGACCTGCTGTCACTCTCCTCCTCCCCTGGTCTCTGTTATGATACTGAAGTAAGAAAAGCATGTTAGGTCATACTCTAATTTATCTTTGTTTACTCTGGAGTCAAATTATATTTTAAAGTGCTCCCTAACTCAAATACAAACAATGGCTGTGTCATTTCTTGTTCCTTCTGAATTTACGTGTGACTGCAGCACAATTTGGAGCAGGACTATTTATAGCTGACTACTGCCACCACCACCCTGCAGCCTGAAAGTCACACCAGGAGATTTTGGGAGGGGAGTCCTTGAGCTCCTCTATCAATGCGAAGCATTGCAGTGACAAGTTTGCTGATGAGGTTGGTCACTGTGAAGTCGCACTGCACCGTTCCCTTTGCTAACACACCAAGGCAGCAACATTCAAAGACACAGAATGTAACTGCATACTTTCAGCAGCCCAGAGCATGCACACTAATGCAAGAACACATAACCTCAAACACTCATGCAAATTTCAGTGTGCACACAGTTACACGTGCATGCAGACAACTTCTCATTTCAGAACAACAACTGTGGTGGAGTTCAACTTCATATATCACCTCTGTGTGAGATTATTATCATTGTTTAGGCACACAACAAGGAGAGCTGTACTGTCACACTTATCTCTATAGAGGAGTGACAGGAAGGAAAATAGGGTAATATAAAAACTTACTTTATATCTTTTTGAGAAAGTTCCAGAAAGAGTTTAATTATCCACTCTTGGCTACTGCACAGTGTCTCCTGCCTGCTCTCTTCTGAGGGTCCCAATCAGAAAAACCAAAACAAACAAAAGTATCTGCTGTGCATCTCTAACACAGCAAGACCCACTCCGCTGCTCTCTGATGCTCTCTGGAATAAGGAGGGAACTCTGCACACAGCTCCCAGGCTCACAGCCAATCATGTCAAAGTAGTTCCTGCCTCTTGGCCAATCACGTGCCGCTCATGCTCCAGCCTCCCACCCCCCCTCCTCTGGCTGAAAGTTCCCATGGTTGTGGACAAAACAAGAGGAGAGGAGAGGGAAGGGGTTTTAAAGGGAGCACAAGGGAGAGATGAATGACAGAGTGAGAAGAAGTGCTGCAATATTTACGGTATGGGGTGAAAGGATAGAACAGTTGTGGAAACTTTCCATCAGGAAACAGCATTAATCAGACAAAACTACTCTGGGAATTGTGTAATCCACTAATGGCTGTCAAAGATCGATCAACCCAGCTATACAGCTCGACATCTTCATTCTTTTTATTTTTTTATTTTTTATTACTATATTGTATCATGACTTTTTCTTTGTCTTTTGCTGATTATTTTTCGTCAGTGAGGTCTTGCTCTGCTGTAACATAGTAAGATTGAAATTCTGCTTCTTTATTTTAGTTGGCAGGGGTGCTGATGTGGCTGATGCTTTAAAGTGATATTTTGTGTGTGAATCACTCTTATACTTTTAAAGAGGCTTCTATGCCAGAGCATTTCTTAGACTATTTCTTCCTGAAATTTTAATGTGCTAGTTGATGGATTTGATTACCTCTGAAGGGTTAATAATATCCACCTGTTTATACTCTCATGCTAAGTCAAGCTAACTATGTGTTGGGTCCATTTTATAATTAGCAGTCCAATGTAAAAGTTGTATCAATCTTCTCAACTTACTCTTGCCAAGAAAAAAAGAGGTGTACAACCCAAACTGGTACTTTAATATTTGTTTGTTTGTTTACTTATTTATTTATTTGGGAGAGACAGAGCACATCAATGAACGTGAGAGAAGATACAAATGTTTATATGCCAAGTTAGTAAAACTGCTAATTTTCATCCATTGTTGCCTAACACGTAACAACAATATACAAACATTGTACACCAATACCACAGTACTTACAATCTACAAATATGCGATAACAAGGTAAAAGTGAACTGTACTGATTAAAGTGAATGGTTTAAAGTGCATTGTATAAAGTGCTATTCTAAGCGCAAGGTGCAATTTTCCACTCACTTGTGTGTATTGCAAACATGTATCTTTGACCACTTCTTAGCTTACATGCTGGTCTGTCTTGTTCTAGGAAAAGCAAAAAAAAAAAAAAAAAAAAGCCATATAGGCTTATAGTAGTTCTAGAGAGTGCAAATTATCTAGTTGACCCGGTCTGTTCCCATCACCTGGAGTGGACTGAAACAAGAAGAAAATTTTTATAACAGCAGGTGATATATAGATACATATACACTCCCAATATGTATATACAACAATAAGAATAATCACACATATAAATTAGAAAAGCACTCGGAGAGCGCAGACCTCCGCCAATGCCATGCTTACAGTCATGAATATGGACATAACTACTGCACGGAGATCCGAATCATCCCCAAAATTTAATCAATTGTTCCTGGTCCCATTGCAGACATTTCCTGAAAATCTCATTCAAATCCGTCCATAACTTTTCGAGTTATGTGGCTAACAGACATACAGACAGACAAACAAACCCTGGCGAAAACATCACCTCCTTGGCGGAGGTAACAATACAGTTATCACATGCACACACAATAAATGTAAAATTCCTAGCAGGCTAGTACAATGCATGTATTAACATGTATATGTAAGCATGCATTGTACAGTACAGAAAAATATCATTACAAAGTGCAGTGCAGAGCAGACTGGTACAACGTGCATGTACAAACGCTCATGTACATATGGGCTGCACAAGATCTGCATAGCAGTGATTGCAGGTTTGATTTGTTTCAAGATGTTTTGATGGGTTTTAAAAGTGATGTATGTAGAGCATTCCAGGATTGTAGGTGGTATATTGTTCCAGATGTTGCTACCAGCCTTGACTGACAACACAGATTGTCCATCTCACAATCACATTACATGACAGATAATAGGGGGTTTTGAATCCCCAATTTTTCAATGTCCAACTTCTACAGATTTTCATGCGGAGAAAAGGTGTAGCACTGAGAGTGACATACAGAAAAATGAAGCTAGAATATGTTTTGACACTTTTTTTGCTCAGAAGCATGCTCAAAGTTGCACTTGCAATTCCCAGAGATGATGACAGTCTTTCTCGCTTAGAGATAACTGGGAATACAGTGCGCCCTTGGTGCATGTAACTACCTACGAATTGACACAACAGACATGGCTTGTGCTGCTAAGCCAAAATCAGTGAAGGTCTGTATTACTTGTATAATGTTAAAACAGATTCATATCATGTCATATTTATTTAGGCTTCGAAGCTATCAGTGACACACTCTCACACATAATCACACACCTTTCCTTTTGCCCTGGAGGGGTGAAGCTTGGGTGTTTGTTCAAGAGAGACTCTCACGTCAGTCGAGAGGTAAATTTAGTTGGGCAGGACTTCAAGCTGTTGCCTGGTTATCTCAAACATTTGAATAAGGACCTGAGATAAGAACAAATGCGTGCACAGCTTCGTGTGCATATTTTATTTGGATGATAAATAAGTGCGTGTTCAAGAGTGGGAGTAGCCAGAGCTCAGTTATACACAGGTACAAATCCATTTCATTGTATTGTGTTTGAGAGCCTTTGACGTGCAGGTAGGCGGACTTTTTACTATTTGACAGAGCAAGGTTACCAGTTACATTAAGGCTGTTATGGGTTTCTTCATGCTCTCAGCTAACCCTCTGCTATTCTAAAATGTGGAAATTTTGCTTTAACTCAAGGTTCACTTTTCTACTTAGAGTCAAACTTGCATTGTTTCTCAGAGGATGGAGAATGTGAGCGGTGGTTAAAAGCAAAAGCTCAGGGTTTACTCAGTTTGGGCTTGAAGACTTTACATTTGAAACAGAAAGCCTCATGTGTTACAAATTAAGATACAGACTGAGAGAGACCGTGTTTATCAGACAGGAAGGGTCTAATGAGAAGACCTTGTGAATTGTTGTGAATGCTTATTGGAATTTTGATTTCTTTTCAGATTTCTTTTATATAAATCTGTCTTTCAACTTTATGAAAACAATTTACAAAAAAGGAAATAAAAAGTTGGCTACTTTTGGATTTAAATTTCTGATCCCTTGCTCCACAATCATGGCAGCTTGAGGGTGCCACAGAGGGCAAAGGAACCCCATTTAACAACACTGCACAAGGTAAACATCTGGAATAACCCACTCAAATCAGATTGTTTACCTTATGAGAGGCCTCTCCAGACAACTGTTGCCAAATCTGCCTTCTGTCCATTCCCATATGTCTGGAAATGTTTAAGCTTATGGCTCTCATTCAGACAAACAGCTGAAAAATACATCAAATCACTAACAAACTTTTCTTATTTCAGACTCTTGTGACCATACATACTCTAACATTCTGTCCATGTTCAGAGTTCAGATCAGTAAACTGAAAATGATCACAGACAACATCTACAATAACAGTAATGAACAAAGCTCAAAGAGTCCATAAAACCTCACAAAAACACTCTGAGAGATGAGAGAACAAGAGACGGCATCCAGGAAATGTAACCGTGCTGTTGTTTTGAGAATCTCTGAGAGCACATTTTGAGGTAATGTTCCCATTGTTCCCTGCGTGTAAAGACTCTCTTACATGAATAAACACTGAAGGTAATATCTCTTCTCTCATCCAAATATTGACTGGGAGCACCAGCAGCTGTAACAGCCCAACATTTTCCACGCAGTGGATAACAGGGATGATATTTGAATTCAGACTTTCTTTACAGACACTCTTTTGCTCTGTTACTAGATGGAAGTGCTGCTTTCAAATAAATCTGCTCTCAAATAATTTTGAAAGAATTTGGGCTGTTCCAATATCTGATTTTCACTACATGATTATCACAACCTTTCCAAGAATTCCTAGCAATCAAATCATCTCAAGGCTATCACTCAAATTTATCTTTAACTTTGTGTATTTTGTGTTTTCCCTTTTTTGCTAATTGAACTACTCTTGGAGACAGAGTCTGTAAACATAACTACAAAAGCAAATAAACAGAACAATTAACACTATTTATACTGTATATTCAACATTTTATTGAAGGTGGCAACCACTGTTAAGATGCATTTCTGCCACCTCCTATGACAAAGCAAGAATGAAATGAAGAAATGATTGTATTATGTACACAATATTATCATATGTGTTTTAATATGGCAGCATCAATATTTCATTTTTAAATAGGCTTATCACAGCTATCGTCAATATTTACTGTTTTGACACCCCAGGCAGGAAGTCTTACGTCTAAGTTCATTTCAAGCCACCATCCAAGGTTTTGTGTGGCTTGAATGTAAAACAACTTATTTAACAATAACATGAATAATTTTGCTAAATATTTGTTTTCTTGCAGAGAGTTAGATTAGAGGATTGATATAATTTAGATATAAATACAAAGCTGGAGCAAGACAACAAATAGGTTAACTTAGCATAAAGACAAGAGAAACAGGGAAAAACAGCTGACCTGTAAAAAATATGTGCACCAGCACCTCTAAGGCTCACTATGACTGCATTATATCTTATTTGTTCTGCTTCTGGGAGTTTTGCATCACTGTGAGGTCGCTAGACAACAAGGACACAGTCCTGTGCAAGTTGTCATTTTCATTTCAAATTAAATTGAAAAGTTATGTTCATTACTGAGGTTCATAAACGCTGGTAGAAACAGGCTAGCTGCTCCTGCCCCTTGCAGAATTTATGCTAAGCTAAGCTAACCATCTTGTGGCTCCAGCTTCATATGCACGGACAGATACAGCATTCATCCTGACATGAAAAAGTACTGGAGTTAAACATTAAAGGTGAGACTTCTCAGTGAATATCTAAATGGTAAACACCAAGTTTTGTGAGTGGAAGACAAGTGAGCAAGACTCCAGACAGGCAGGGATACAGTCAGTGGAGTCGGCAGGCCCTCAGGGAACAGCCAGGCAAACAAGCATGCAGGTTGGGATTCAGCAAAGCAAGCAGGCAGAGTGCTACTGTATGAAGCCGTCTGGCCCCAAGGCTCGTCAAACACACAGGAGTGGAAGGGTTATGCTAATACTATGCAAAGGGTGTACGCTTTGTTCCTTTTCCGTACTGTTGCATCAAAACATCACACATCGTGCAGACAGCAGGAAAATGAACACAAATTTACATCTGTGATTTGTCAGAGCAAAGGAAAGTAGTTTAGCTTTTAATCTGTAAACCCTGAAGGATGACTGACTGAAAATTCCTTGCAAACATGAAAATTCTGAAAGCAAGCTACATAAATAGCCTTTCTTTGCCACCTGTCCTTAAACAGATATGACAGCTTGCAGCTACAGATGCAGCAGCTGACACACAAAGCAGACCTGACTACCTCGACTGAGGCCTCACTGGAAGACCAGGCAGAGATCAATAAGACGGCTTTAGGAAAAATGATACACTGCAGCAGGGTAGATTAAGTACCTGGGAAACATCCCTCGGTGCAAAACGCACCGTATTTGTTCCACTGCTGTGCACACAGAGTTACTGCAAAGCTGTTGACAGCAACCATCACGGAGGGGAGAAAGAGATGTTCTTCATGGTGGGAGGTGTGGGGACACAGTGTTACGCAAAGGTTTGCCCAAAAGGATAAACACACAGCTGAAATCACGCATCAAGAGAAGTAAAGTTGCACGTGTGCACAAAGACCACATTGCCTGCAGAGGTTAACGCAGATGCAAATGTTACGAATTTCTTAAGAGAGAGGATTTGCTGCTTTTATCTTTTAAACCTTTTAGTTTTTAGCTTTTAGCAGACAAAACAAGACATTTGAGAAAGTCATATCAGACTCTATGAAATCCCTTTTTTTGTCATGTTAAAAAAAAATTGTACTGAAATCTAGATTTGCTCGACCTCAAGACCGGTCAAACAACAAAACAACCACATTAAGCCAAACTATATCATGGGAGCTTAAAGTAAATGCAGTCTGACTTTACAAAACATTACCTGTTTGTAACTACTGAAAAGAAAACACATACACATGAAAACATGGTGCAGAGACTACAGCCTTGGGAAAAGCTGCCCTTCTCCAGTGATGAAAAATGGAGACCACGCTTCACTTTTAAAAGCAAATAAAACTCTAATCAGATCAGCACACACAGACGTCTCCAATTTAACGGCATTACGAATGAAAGCCAACTCTATTAGGCTGGCACAATGAGAGCAGCACACTGGCAGCACATCACTTTTGTGTCACCCTGATCGTGATTTTTGTTATTCAAATTTTAATAAGCTAAATCTTACTTACTCTTACTTTTTAACCTGAAGGGATCTTAACAGGAGAAGAAAAAGGGACAGAGAAGGGGACAGAGGACGATTAGGTTATTATTAGGACATCCAAATACCCACAATTATCTAAAACACCAGTAATTATTCTCAGAGAGCCATCTGCTCTGTGCTGACAGCCTCAGCAGTGCACACACAGCACCCCGCTCTGCTGAGGCTGTTGCTAATATCAAGGACTTGACAAACCACCTGGAAGACCCTCGAGCTCTGGAGAAATTCCCTCAGCACAATCACCTTTTAAGAGGCTCAAGAAATGTGACCAAGCAAAATTAGATTCACCCTCATCAACTGAGTCACTGCATATAACCACGAATTTACATATCTCACGTCAGGGAGGTTTATAACATTTAAAAAGGAAACCAAATCTTGCAAAGACTGAAGTTTTGCGTCCTCCTGTTTGCTTATCCTGTTGTACAATTTGTGCCCTTTTTTCTCATCCAGCCCCCTCTGTTCTCTCCCATACAGGCAGTACTTTTCTGTCTTAATGTTGTCCTTCACCAGAAAGTTTTCAGGGTGCTGTCACCCTTCCACAAGACAGAAAATCAGGTGACACATTGAGGAGGTGTGCGGTAACAAGTCACGACTACAGCTGTTAGGAAAACAGACAAGCTCAAACCGCTGCTGCACACAGTGGTGCTGCTACCTGCGAGAGTCGTGATCTGGCAAATTACAGGGACCATAAAGAAAAGCAATCACCATTTGGCTTTTTTCTGTCTCTTATCTGTCTTTTTCTCCTGTGGATCATGACTCTTACTTTTTAAAAGCCACACGACTGCTCCTGAAAATGGAGGTACATAGCACTACATTTTGTAATGTAGTTTTATATTAGCTTCAGGGTCCTGTGTTACTGCAGCACAGTGGCTCAGTGGTCAGCACTGTCGCCTCACAGCTAGTGAGAGGTTCAAATCCCAGCTGGACCTTTGTGAGTGGAGTTTGCATGTTTACCTGGAGACTGGTGTGGAGAGTCACCATTAAAGCACCTAAATGCTTGTGGGTTTTGTTGTTTGTTTTTGTAAAAATTCATAATCAGTGTATTTTTATTAGTAATGTTTATGTTTATTTTATTCAAAAAGGGACAATGCACAATAATTAACATGAGAACCAAAGTCCATTATGTTAATGTGCCAGATTTAGCCATACAGGCTAATTTTCATCTGGCAATTCCTGGCAGGTTGATGACATTAAGAAAACACTGAAAAGCATACCGAAATACAACACATAGGCTCAAAACAAGAAAACAATGAATAACACGACGACTTTTAGGTGAAAGGTGCCAAATTAAGAACCTATTGATAATCTCCACTGAGCTTTACAGCTGTGTGGAATATTTTAGTCTCTGTCAGTTCATTGTTTTGGTTTCCAGTCAGCAACTATAACCTGTAAGGTTTAATCTCATGGGTGTCACTCCATCATTTACAAAAGGAGCATTTAATTGCTAAAAAGAATTTTTTCTGTTGAGATGATGCAGACTAAATACAGAGCTAAAAGGAGGATAATTTACATTTTAATGATAATGTTGTTCCAAATCTGCTGCATATGAAAATAGGCAACTTTTTTCCTCATCATATCAACTTAAAAGTTGATATTACTCCAGTGTTGTGTTTGCAGCTGTATCCACTGCCCCCATCAAATGACCAAAACAACCCCATTTTTAATATTATTGACTCCAAAAGCAACAGTCAAAGTCAGTTGGACAAAGTACATCTGTGAGTATGATTTATTAAAAGTGCAACTCTCCAAACTTCAGATACTCTTCTTCAGCAGGACAGTGTGGATGTGTTAATCAGATTTGATTGACAGTTGTCTGACAGTTTGAGCAAATTGCCCAGCAGCAAGCCTCTCATTTTGAATTTTGTTGCTAAATCTTGATGGTGCTCGCAAGTATGTGGCATCACCTTTTCCCACGTCAAACCAGTGAGGAAAACAAAAGGGAAAACACATACAGAAAACTCTTTTGTGGAAAAACCTAATTTGTTTAATTCTGGCAAAGAATTCTCCCATACAGTGAATAAAACAGACGTTGTAACATTCAGAAATTTCTTTATTTTAATACTTTGGGTTTAAGTACTATTTTACAAATAGTTTCTGTGTGACTAAGGATGGGTAAGGATGAAATGCTGCAAAATCTAATTCAATTGTACTTTAACTCAAGTGGCAAAAGCCTTTTTAACATTTGAATAGATTTAACTTTTGCTGCACAGACACAACCAGAGCATGTTAAATTTGTTTTATTATATAGATATAATATCAGAGGTACTTTTTCTTACAGTCACAAGTCTGTAAAATATGGAACTGACAGACGTTAAGTTTGATTATCATTTTGTCACTTGTGGTGTTTTAATTTAACAAATTTGAGTAAAATGTGCAGTGCATGTCCAACATAAACACTGAAACAATCAAATGTAACTTAAATTCTTTTTCTTACACTTTAAAATAATGTGGTGAAACGCAGGAACAATTCCTGCTCACTGCCTCAGCTCATTAGGTTTACACATATTTGCAGTGATGAGTCGTCTCACATATTAATGTCTGATAATGACCTAGTTTACACAGCTTCTGCCACAGCAAAACCAGAGGAGGACCTGTGAGGGTGGCTCGGAGACAGACAGCGGTTGTTGGAACTCATCATGGTGGTGAGCGATCATCCATGGCCTCCGAGGTTTGGGCTGTCCTGCTGCCTGCTCTCATCTCTCCATTCAATCGGTTAGGCTCAACACTCGTTTACCAAAGTGCATTGATGTGGAAAGCAACAGACTTTAAATGATTTCTCTCATTTGTAGTAGCACTGATACCAGCTTCCCTTTATGTATGAAAAGCTCTCATATTGTCTGTCACACAGTTGAGGGTCAATCAGTGAAAAGATCAAGGGCTGCAGGTTGGTGGCAGTATCATTATTGGCCACTTAAAAACAGAAGGACGCACTGATATCTAATTAATAGGTCAGAGTGCTCTTCTGTTGTGACTGTGTGTGTGTGTGCGTGTGATGCAGGGGTGTGCATAGTTATAGGGCAGAGAAAGGGCTGCCAATTTTGTCTTCTTTCTTCTTTTTTTTAGAAAAGATATACCTGACATCCATACCTGACAGCTGAAACATATATAGGAAAACTATGTTGAGGATAAACAGCACTTACAGAAAGTATTCACCCTACTTAGAAGTTTTTCCTTTAAATTTTCATACAAGATTGAAACAAAACTTACCCAATGTGGGGTTTTCACATCTATTAACAGAAAATAATACTAATAGACTAAAAATGATCAAAAATTATTGCAAATTCAACAAAACAACCCCCCACCCACACACACACACACTTGTCTACACATGGAATTGCTGTATCTGAGCCAATATTCATGCAGTGTATAGATATTCTTTCAGCATCTGGACACTGATTTCTTCTACTTGTCAATGAAAAAGCTTTGTTGCATAGATGTAGTGAATAAAAAGCCTTTTTCATGTTCCAAATTCTCAAATGGATTCTCTGGGACATTAAAGGTTGTTCTGGAGGTATTCCCATGAAGCTTTGTCTTCTTGCTTTTGTTCATTTTTCATTTAGAAACTAAATGTATGTGCTCCTCTGTTGGTTTAAAAGATGCATTCAATGTGATGAAAATCCCTTCAAAATCCTTAAGTAAGAATTAATGTATTGCTGGTGGGAAAGAAATCGATTTCAATCACATTTTAAAGAAACAGGCTTTTACAAACGGCAGCAAAAGGCAATTCACAGAGCATTTTTTATGCAGATAGAGAACCACATGCAGAAAAAGTCAATGTTGTGGGATTAAAATGAAGTGTTGCTTAATTACACAAACCAGATGACTTATAGCAGGAGTCTCATATTCTTTTATGAATGTGAAATTAATTGCACCTATTGTTATATGTGGTAATTTATCTTACTGAAGGCTTTGAGAGCTGTATACAGCAAACTTTCTCTAGTTTATTAAAGAGCATCACCCACTGGTGAAATGGATAATTACAGTGAATCAAAGCTTCAACTCTTAACTACAGTCAGCAGAAACTAGAAAGAGGTTTGACCATGTTTACCAAATATTACCAAGAAGAAAATTCTAACTTTAGACCTGCACATATGGTTCCCAGTTTTCCTTTTACTTGCATTGTGTCGTTCTACAGATGCCTCCAATGAGGCTGTATTTGGTTCACCTACACGTGATTTGGGTGGTAAACTAATTTAGTAAATTTACCAAAAGCTTGTCATTGCAGTGTAAAATGGAAAAAAAAGAAACTAAATCAAGTGCAGCTGAGCTAATATATTCAAAGTCAACACCTAAAACTTGCCCTATATAATTGCACTGAGCTTTTATTTTGAAGATTCAATTAGTAATCTATGATACTTACCATAAATTTATATCCTGCTGTCTTTTCTGTTTGCAACCTCTCCTACATTTTGTCTAGGCAAGTTACACTTTTCCAAATAAGAAAAAGACAAATTCAAAGAACATCATTTTATTTTTATATAAATACATATAAAATACAGTATAAACCTTTTTAATCACGCAATTTTTTTAACAGTATTTACTTTTGATAAAGGGATCTGACAAGCTACTGGAAAACACAAAACTGTATACACTATACATCTGTAAGTCTTTAGTGTCACATGAATTTTTTGTCTAAATGAGGTGGAAATCTCGCCACCGCTGAGCCAAACCTGATCCTGTGTCCTCAGTCACCAAAAGAAGCAGAGTGTTACATTCACTTTTCGGCCTAAGATCATCGTAACCTTAGAAAACTACTCCATGGACCTCAGTCCAAAGGCACTGCCTGACTCAGCCATATGAAGACCCTATAAGCAACAGAGCTTCAACACAGGATGCAAAATACTTAAAGCAGGCAAGCAGGGCTGCTCATGTTTACCAACTCGCTGAACAGTGAGTCAGTGCAATTGTGCGTACTGCGGTTCAGTGTTATTTCAACACGATTCTGGAAGTAGTGAAACTCAAGCTCGTTTCTGGATCCTACAAGAACCTCAGCAGGCCATCAGCCTTCCTCTCCGGCATCTCAGTCACACCAACGCATCATAAGAAAAATATTTAGAAAAGGAGAATAAACTGACTCCAATGAATGACAACAGCTCTTTCACTTGATGTCTGTACCATCAGCAGTGGTTGTGACTCAAGCCATGGAGAAGTAAGCATACATGTGATTAAAAACTTAACACACACCCTGCTCTGCATGCAAGTAACGTGTAGCCTCAACACCAGGACAGTTAACATCATTATATGGGTGAAGTGAAATAACCAACCTTTTAAATTTTTCGTGCACAACTTTAAAGTAACCTACTGGATTTTCTTAAAAGTCTGAGAAGTAGGATAAATTCACAAAAGTAGAAAAAAAAAAGATCTTAGCTTTAGAAGCTTTAAAGGGGGCCAGTATGACTGTACACCTGAGGCTCCTACTGTCAGGGTGAGTAGTGGGAGTCACTTTCTGACGAGTCTTTTTTGAACCAAACTGTAGCAGGAAAAACAGGGTATTCATGAACGTCCGTAGAACAACTGGGGCTTTATCTTCAGAGTCAACAAACAAACAAAAAAAATAGTAAAAAAAACCCTTCAAGCTGGGGTCAATAAACCTCTTAAATAAAGCTTTGGTCCTTATTTAAAGATTGTCTATTGCAGCTGCAAGTAGAAGGCAATCAGAAATTACAGTCCAAACAAACTGGGGTTGAATCTCAGATGGCGGTGGTTTGTTTACATGAATAAAGTCAAACCTAATACCATCTGATGAGTCAAGTCTTGCATCACTCATCTTTTTCGTGACTAGCATTTCCATTCATAACTCCGTTGGTGTGGTGTGCCCACGTCTGCGCCTGCAGCACTTTAGGCAGCCTCTTGCCCTTGGTGTAGGCGTGGTACCAGAAGTTGAGGAAGAGGAATAGGAAAATCAGGCCGTATGAGCCGATGATGTAGATGAAGATGGGGAACTGGTAGGGGCAGTCCTTCATGAAGAAATACTGGGAGATGTGGGTCGTCACCATAACAAACTGGATCTGGGGAGCAGCAAAGAAGGGAAGGGTCAATTCCATTACCTGCTTTCGCCAGGGGGCTTTATTTAATGACTTTGAGAACATAAAGAGAAGCCTGGCATCAGGCAACTTAACATACCAGCTGAATGGTTGTGAGATATTTCTTCCACCACAGGTACTTCTGATAGTTGGGACCCATGGCAGTCAGACCGTAGTACGTATACATGATAACATGGACGACACAGTTCAGAAGGGCGTGGAAGGTTCCCATACCACCTGAAAATAAGGAGTGGGTCAGTAATAATTTGTCACAAATGGTCAAGAAATTCATGTAACATCATGGGGAAAAGTTGAGAAAGGACAAGAGAAAAATCATACCTGGTGCAAATCGAACTCCAAACCACCAGGTGAAGGGCATGATTGAGTGATGGTAGACATGAAGAAATGTCACCTGGCTGTTCTTCTTCCTCAGCACAAAGAAGACCTGGAAAGACACACAAAATAGTTTCATTAACAAGACAGGGAGGGGAAATTACCTGGACTTTGTAAATGTGAGTCTGATGACTTGACACGATAGATTTACTGCAACACTATTCATAAAAAAAGTGTACTAAACTCAATACTTTTGTGACTTACAGTGTCCAGCATCTCAATGAACTTTGAGAAGTAGTAAAGCCAGCACGTTGCTGCCATCTAGAGGAGAAACAAACAACATTTCAGCACAAGTTCTGAGACTCAGATTTTTTTGCTCCACTTTCAGTGAAAAAAATTCAAACAAATGCTTCACTACTTTCCAGTCTCTAAAAGTAGTAACTTACCCTTATTGCCTGTGGTGAATCAGAGTAGTTGACCAGGTCGCAGTGAAAAGAGTATCCCGTTCCCCATCCTGACATCACAAACTGAAGAGAACAACAGTGCAAAAGTGCGGTTAGTTATCCACATGTGACCCGGGCTGTTGAAAAGGCTGATATGATAATCATAAGGACTGTACCAACTGTAACACTATCTTTAAAATCTGAAGTGTTAATTTGGCGGTTTTCATAATTCTGGTCTTTTAGAAATGTTTGGAAAAACAGTGCAGAAATAAAATTAAGTTTTGTCTTGGCAAGAAAGTCCCAAGGCAAAGTCACTGTCATGTTGAAGTTATGCAGTTCTGAGAACAGTTGCAGGATACAGTTCATGGGAAGCCTGCACCTGCTAATCTGGTTTAACTTCAGGTGTAAGAGGAAAAAAAAAACTCAGAGGGACTGTCTCAGCGCTGTCATTGGCATGTGTCACGGCTCTGTTCTTCACAAAGAGCTCAACAAAACAAAATGGTGTTTGCTATTCCTTTGAGATTTCAGCAGCACAAAATTCTTGTCAGCTGTGCACAAACACGTTGACTCACTTCATAGCACATGTAGAGCGAGAGAGCCACCACGCTGAAGTTGTACACTATGAGAACGCCTTTAAGGTCAAAGGCTTTGCGGTTTTCCATTATCCGAGGCCCCAGTGATGTGACAAAGTAAATGTACGCTGCGATGATGATTGTTTGAGGGAAAGGAGACGACATGAGGAACCAGTTCTCTGTTCGCATATCTGAAACAGAAGTATGTGAGACAGGTTTTTGAGATCAACAATGTTCAGACACAAAGAAGTGAGGGGGTGAGCTGTGTTGAAATAGTGCTGGGTTTTCAATTACAACATAACATGCACTCAGCTTTAACACTTCAATTTGCTTTAATGTTCAAAAACTTACCTGCATTTTGGATGAACTCATCATAAATGAGTGCAGCAGAGGACTTAATGTTATAAAATTCCATTTTTAGAAGAAGTTCTTTGCAATTCGCCTAAAGAACAAAAGAAAAAAAAAAGATGAGAAGTCAGTTTGGACCCGACGTGTGTGCACATGAACTTGAATGAGCAGCGAGGCAAAGAATTGGAGTCTGGGATATTTGTGTCCAAAAAACAACAAAAAGGTCTTTTAAAGAAAATGTCCATACATATTCAAAAGCTGCTAAATAAACTAAATGGGAGGGAACACTGCACTCAAAGTAATTCTGATTAGATGTTAACACCACAACAAAGTGTCAGGGTGAAGAACTATCAAGGTTACCACTTCCTCCACTTTCACGATGAACACCAAGAGACAGGAAGTTTCTCCACCAATGGATGCAAAACTTGTTTAAAAACAAAAAAACAAGTTTGACATGAACTATTCACTGAAACCAGCAGTGCACAGTGGGGTTGTACAGAAAGTCTTTTTAACATTTGAAGCTTCTAGGTTTTCCAGTTAAGTTTCAAATTTCTTGTTACAATGTTTTCACTGCCCTTAAAACAAAAACCCCGACAATTTTTTGCCTTTTCTTGTGCAGTTCACTACAGGTTGAAGTGAAGATGAGTCCAACTGTCTGGTGTCTGACCCTTCCTATGCCCCATTCTTTACACAACACTGAGTTGGAACGGTATGAAGATTTGCAGATAGCACAGCTTAATTTCCTCCACTTGCAACTGGTGTCTTTTAAGATCTGAACCATGTTCAAATCTAGCATAATTGTTTGTATTAATACTTAAACTGCACACTGCCATGACTGAAAGACTGGTCTGTATTTGGTAGAAAAAGGCTGCTCGGCCATTGTTGGCTGCCGCTCTGAGCATCTGAGGCAGACAAAGCCAAGTGTGTGAAGGGAGTACAATGAGTAGCAGCCAGTGTCTGTTTTCAGAGGAAACAAAAGTGAGATTCAATTCACTCAAGATACATGTACATGTAACTAATGTAACAATTATTTGTTGACCAGTTTAAATTTTGTGGTGTTTGCTGCTCCAGTGCAGTAGTTGACAATTAATCTATGCTGTGTAAAAGTTGCAAAAAAATGGCATCAAAGGCCAGCTTTGAAAATTTAAAGTAAATGGGTCTCAGTTTCTCTAATGGTGCTGCGTCAGGGATGCAGCCATTAATGGTGGCCCAACAGTCTGATAGCTCATGAGTTAATAAAGTGGTTTTACAAAAAGCAACATATTTGTACGAGTCTCTGCACATGGGTGATACCTGGCAGAGTTACAGGGTTCATTTTTGGCTTCAGTGGGGTAAGGTTCACAGTGGCTGGCCTGACTGGTTTATGAAACGTGCCTGTAGTACGCATGGGAATATTCCCATGGGGAAAAGACAGGTTAACCACCAAGTCAAAACAAGTCACAAACAAAATCTCAACAAACCAGTCAGATTCTTCTAGTTTCAAGCAGACAGTCATCCACTTGTGTGAAGTAATAAAATTTAAGAGAAATCAACCCGTGTCTGTTAGGATGCTCAGCCTAACCCTACATGACAGGTTTTTTTTTTTTTTTTTTTTAAATAAAGGTGTGCCTCCTTGAACACAACAGGAACTTGAACAAGCCATGGGTAAGTCACTGGGTGAACCGTGAAAAAGGCATGGCTGTCTGGAGTTTTTTTTTTTTTTTTTGTAAACACTGAGGAAGACATGGCAAGCCCTGGCATGCCAATTTACGTTATAATCAGGGATGTACAGGCTGCTGCTCCCACAGCACTCCTGCCCATTTTGTGACCGCAAGGCCAACTCCCACAGGCTTACATAAATAAATACACGAATAAATACACCTTTGAGTGGAATACACTCCCACAGTACTAATTTACCAACGCAGACTTATTAAAATGTTGATCAAAACATTTTAAAGACTGAACAAATCTCTACCTTAAACACCAACAGGCTTACTTAACAGTCAACGCCAAGTTGAGCTGGTCTGATAAATGTGTTGATGCATAAACTACATAACACTAAAACTATTTCCGTTGTGGGCACAGCCTCGTGTTGATCAGTAGTCGGAGTTTTCTATGATGTTATGCACAAGTTGGAGCGTGATATGGAGAATATAGCAGGCTATTCATTTTCAGCCGACTTGGGATCATTATCCACACTGGTATCACTGCAGTCCTCAAAAGGCGCTTTGTTGATGAGGACCAGGTGACGCCACTGATGGCGAACAGGTCCAACAGCAAACATTCAAGGTTTAGCCACACTGACAGGAAGCGATTTATAATTACCAGCACGCTATTGCGTCCACGCGGCCGTGTTCTTAGATTTTACTCGAGTTGTATTTTGGCTACTTTTATCATTTGACTCGCACGAAGCTGATAAAAAGTAAAGTTAACCAACCTTAAGTTCTTCTGTCGTTGACACTGAAGGAAAAAAATACTTCTGACGGTCAGGCAGTCTTTATCCAACCTCCCAGCTCACCTGTAACTCTCCAACAGGTGTTCCTCCCGTCCTGTTCACGCGCTGACAAGAGCGCGCGCTCATCCCTCCTTAAGGCAGCCGCCGGTGGGCGGGGTTTCGACTCCAGGAGAGCCTTCTCGTTCGCTGATTGGCCGAAATGTGGTCCTGCTAAGTGCATTGCTAAGTGATGTCTCATCGAAAGATTGTGCAACAATGCAGTGTATCCTCTTCCGACGTAATCAATAACTGGTTTTTTAGCACAAAAAGAACAAACGACTAGTGCTGTATTTTCCTCCCCGTGACATTCCTAAAACGACAGACAGATTACACACGCGGGTGAAAGAAAATCTCAGTGCTTTTATTATAAGAAAAATAATTTCATGGTGAAAGAAAAATTAGACCTATGCTATGAATCAAGTGTTTTCATGTCCAAAATCACAGGACTGATATGCAACACATAGGCTGATAATGTACTTTAGAAGGATAACAATGTTCATCACTGTACTGTGTTTCTGTTACTTATGGAGTTTTGGGTTTTTTTTAGAGGGGGGTATCAGGGTTGGGCCTCATTTGGGTTCACATGGTAACGAAGCCAATATGTAAAACTTGAGAGGGGTGGGACAGGTATACAGGTGTCAGTATCGCTCCTCACTGTTAGTTTCAGCAGAACATATAAACATATGCAAAGTTTGGCAAGAAAGTCAACAAGGCAGCAAGTGCCCAGTTCCTTCCATGTGAAGATTCCCAACTCAAAACACAAACTAAAGGATGGACACCACAGCTGTTTAAAAAGCTTACAAAACGGTAAATCAGAGCACTTTATTGTCCCTTGTAGAAAAATCTTGCATAAATATTACAGGAAAGTCAAAACCTTATAAAGTGTCAGCAACATTACAGGTGTGTGAGGGCTGTGAAATGACAGTAAAGATGTATTGTGTGTCTCAAAAGCTCCAACTCTTTTCAATAGTAAACATGTTTTAATTTACACACAGTCAAATATCCCCCATGGCTGCAATTGTTACTGAAAATACAAAATATGTTAGCCACAGGTTAAGAGAACTTCAGCAATATGAAACTTGTTAAGCGCACCAAGGACCGTGTTGACCTTACATTCAG
>JAQLOL010000022.1:1614086-1634263 GCA_029783665.1 Naso thynnoides | reverse complement strand
GGGTTCTGTTGGGTCTCTGTAAATACATAGAGTCTGGTCTAGACCGCTCTATTTGTAAAGTGTCATGAGATAACATTGGTTGTGATATGGCGCTATATAAATAAAATTGACTTGACTTGACAGCCAGGTCTTGCAAAGACCTGCAAAGGACACTGCCCAGCACCTGGAGTTCAAACTCCTCTTGGCTGAGGAACTGATAGCCCAAGGAAAAGCATGTGCACAAGACCGGGTTGACTCAAGTGATGAAGAATTCACTCCAACAGTGAAGAAAAGGAAGCCACACCCAGATGAGCGAATCTGAAAGCATGGTACAATCCACTTGCCTTAAATGGTCTCCAGTCCAAATCCTTCCAGATGCAGAATGCCTGGGTGCACAAGTACAACCTATGTGAAATGTGTTAAATGTGGCATGTTCCTGTGTGTCTCCAAAAAGTAACAGTCACACTCTAAGGAGGATATCCCTTTAAACTTTATTCAACTATGTTATCTCTAAATATAAGAAAACAAATATGGCAACAGAAAGACAGCAACTATTGCATCACGTTTCAGGACCTTCAACTCACTCAGCACCTTTGCCTTAATGAATATGCAACATTAGGGAGGTGGTTTACTTGAATGTGCAAAATGCAGGGAGAAGAAAATACAAATACATTAATTTTGCACAAGCAATGCGAATTATCAAGCCTGGAAGTGATTGCAGTGACTGCAGTTCGCATCTGAATTTAATAGGAAAGTGTTAATTCGATTAGAAAGTGTTAATTTGGAAGTGTTAGCCTGAATTTAAAAGGAAGGCGTTAATTTGCTGAGCACAGACGGCTGCTGTTACTGGAGAGGTAAGGAATCATAGGCGAAATGAAAGAATGCGTAGAGAACGCATTGTTGACACTCATGACAGATGATAACATGATATGACAGAAGAAAAATGAATAGGACTACATATCACCCATCCACTGATGCAATTTTGGAGCTTTTGGATGAGCTAAGAGCTGGAGTCTCATATGAGGTCATTTATGCTTTGTAAAGTTATTCCTCAAAAAGTGAATAAAAACCACGATTTAAGATAACAAAAAATACATATGATAAAACACAATTTATTTTATCACAAGTATTTTTTGTTATATTTATTTATTGTAAGGTAATTTTCTTTTATTCCTTCATTTTGAGAATTGCTCTTATCTGTTTTTGCACATGACCTCTTACAGCCAAATTAAACACAACATTCACAGCCACTGCAGCCTAAAGAGAAAAACTTGAGGGTTTCTATTTCTTTTTTCTTTTTTTGCAGTTGGTGCGTCTGTTCTCTTGCAAGCTCCTCCCTCTCCACTCCATATTGTGTTTGTGCTGGTCATTCTCTGAACTCTCCATTGAAAGCTGCAATTTAAATCCCGCAACCTCTATCATGTTTGCACCCATTGTCAGTCAGGCAATTATTCTTTCACCCAGAAAATGTACACCAACAAAACGTGCATTATGTTAGAATGAACACACAATTTAGTACTCTGTATTTGGACTCTTAGTAAATCAGGTCCTAAGTGTAGAATCCATGCAGAAAGGCAAGGAGGTTCTTTCCAGCCAGACCTCAAGACAATGATTGGCTGGAGTTTTTAGAGGATTAAAGCAGCTACACGTGACGGATCTTTTTCCATCCTTTTTCAGAGCTCATGATTTATTAGTCTCTGTCTGGATGTAAAGACCATTTCATCAAATTTAAAAAAAGGTGCTTCTGAATATAATTACCAACCCTGCCTTTAAGTTTACCAGAAATTTTATTAGACAACAAATACAATATTGGGTATTGGGAATTGAATAAGGGGACAGTGGGTGATCCAGGGGTGATTTGGGATGTTTTCAAAGCATACTTAAAGGGCAGATTAATACAGCACTCGTCTTATCTTAAAAGGCAGACAGCTGATCAACTACTAAATTGAAAACAGAAATAAAAGACCTGGAGGCTGAATATGCTGATAATGGGGACCAGAACATATTTGCTAATTCAAGTTGGGCGAAATATGAGCTCAACAGTATTATGCAGAAAAAGAAAGAATTTTCATTGTTTAGGTGTAGACACAAGTACTATGAAGAGGGGGAAAGGGAGGGGAAGTTACTGACTCAGAGGGTGAAACAGCAACGGGCTCAGACTTTGATCTCAGCGATAAACAATGAGGAAGGAGAAATTGTAAGAGATAATATAGAAATAAATAACGCTTTCAAATTATCCTATCAGAAATTGTACATATCAGGACAGGATACTTGGCATATGGATGAATTTTAAAATTGTTGATCTATGGCTACTCTACCAGTATTAACTGAGCCAGTGAAGGAGAGGCTTGGGGGGGAACCATCACTTTCAGAGAGGTTCAACAAGCAATTAAAGATCTCAGTGCTAGGAAATCTCCCAAAGGGGATGGATTCCCTACAGAATTCTACACGTTATTTTCAGACCTGTTGTTCCCAAGACTTCTTTCTGTCTTTAAGGATGCACTCCAGACAGGGAACCTGCCAGAGACTATACAGAATGCAATAATAACATTAATACACAAGAAGGGTAAAGACCCACAGCAATGTGGGAGCTATAGACCAGTGTCCTTAGTTAATGTTGATGCCAAGATCCTGGCTAAGATTTTGGCATCAAAGACTAGAGAGGTGTCTACTAGAGGTGGGATCGGGCTGAGATTCTCAGCCCGATACCCTTCCGAACCCGAGTTGTCTCTGACCGAATCGGACCGATGACCAACTGTCATTTCCAGAAGTCTAATCGACCTGACCGTCAGCCCAACTTATATAAGCAGAAGCGCAACATACGGTAACAGATAATGCTGCCATAGTTGCCATAAACTCAAAAAACAAGTTGTTTCTGACATGAAAATATGCATCCTTAATGTTTAATTCCTCACACACACAGCGTCATACAAGCTCATGGCAGAAGTGCGATTTCTGGCAGTCCAGCCAACCAATCACATCTCTAAAAAGGCTGTGGTGCCTTCAGGTGCCGTCAGATGAATCAGAAAAACAGAAACCCCAGCTCTGAACAGATAAAAAAGCACACAGAAAGTAGGTCTCCGGACTCGAACCAGTTCCGACTGTCACTTCTAAAACATTAGCCCAGCCCATGGATACCCGACGGTTCCCATCGGGCATTGGTCCCGTTTCCCACCTCTAGTGTCTTCCTTCACTGATCCATCCTGATCAGGTGGGATTTATCAAAAGTTGGTCTTCAGCAGACAACTTGCACAGACTGCTGCATCTAGTATATCAAGTGAGAAACAGCATAGAACCAACAGTGGCTTTCTCTCTGGACGCAAAGAGAGTCTTTGATAGAGTGGAGAAGGAGTATTTATTTGCGATTCTTGAACAGTTTGGGAATGGGAGATTCATATCTAAAATGAGTGAAACTGTTGTATAGAGGTCCAAAGGCAGCTGTCCTCACAAATGGGAATATTTCTAACCCTTTTAAACTCTCACACAGGACTCAACACACTCTAAAAAGTAACTCAGAGGACCTGTTAACACTACTTGATTTAATACATGGATGCAAGTTAAAAATTGTGATTAGCTGATTTAGATAAACCTTCTAAGTTGCAAACTTAATTTTTTATAAGTTGTGATCAAATAATAATGTTGTTAATTACATCAACTTAATTTTGCTTGCAATTTAAACTAAAAAATCATTGTTGATGGGTTTAAAACAAAATTCAAGTTTTCATAGTTTAACACACTTGGCTTGATGACTTAATTTTTCTCAACACTGACTTCACAATTTTAAGCTCCCTCTCCTACCCACACAATGTGCCTGGACAAGTTCTGAGTAAGACGGTGTGTTAGCAGGCTGAAAAACCTTGATACAAGCAACATTTCATGGTGAGTAAAATTTATATATAATAGTTCTACTGAAGTAAGGGATTTACACTTGTTTCAGTGACTTTTATTGAGTCAATATGTGCTCAGGAAGAGAAAGCTGTTGGGAAAAGGATTATTCAAATTTTGCTCGTTTTACTGTGTGACCACCAGCTGCATATGCTACTGTTACCCCACTGTCACAGCTACAATTTTTAAGGAATGTATTGCTCATTTATGTGCATAGCTGTGTAGTTCCACTGAGGGCAAATTGTGGTTTGATATTTCTGTGAGAGGAATCAAAGAGGTAGAAACAAACGATTTCTTTCATTTTATCTGCCTGTGTAAAATCTGCAGAGAGAGATTTTAGTCATGTAATTGTAATGACATAATCTTTGACTTTAGACAATCTAATCAGATTTGTGTTTTGTTAAATTTGTCATTGGTTCAAAAGATGGGTTGTGAGTGCAAACTGTGTAAATTTGAAACCTCCATGCAAACAGGGTTGCTAAAACACTGCAGGTTACGTCATGGCCATGGTGGGGAATGTCTACCATGTATTCAGTTCAAATGAATAACAACGGTAAACATGGAAGCGACTTTCATGTCCAAATTTGACCAGTGCACCCAGAAAAGGATGTGGTTTCATCAAGAGGAGGAGCTTCAGGAGCAAGAATAAGGCAGTTTAAGGACATGCTTCTTGAGGTATTATAATTATTTAGATTTTGCCTATTTTTGAAATGCACTTTATATGGACAGTCACCCTTATAGATTATGCTCATTTGAATACTTTATTCTGACATTCCCACCTCCCTTTTTTTCATTAAGCACAGTACAATTGAAGTGCAGAGAGAAGTAGCCATCCGGTGCCTTGTTGTATACCTTGAAGAGAAAGAAGAGGACCTGTTCAAGAAGTCTGGGGTAAGTAATGTAGTATTATGAAAGAGAATTAAATCCTTGCTGAGCATAGTGTAAATGCAAAGGCAGAAGAATGCTCCTATACTACTCATTGCCAGTTACATTTTCCTAAGATAAATTCCAGCATAATTTTAACCCAGGGTCTAACACACCATGAGTCTGAGTGGAACACCCCCTCAAGAGACGATGTTTGACAACTGCAAACTCCTATAGCTCTACCAACTTCAGCACAGACAGCCAGATAGCAAAATAATGCTGTCTTTGGATCCATACACCAACCATGATCAAAAAAGCCACTGATAGCCACAAATAATGCTCACAACAGCACCACGTCGTCAACAGTACAAACAGGGTCCTAGCACATAATACCAGGCATCAAACACTTGATAGATTTGTCTGTTGTATTTTAAAAAGACAAAAACAAAATGTGTTGGTTTTTAAACTGGGAGGCGCTAAACCCGAAGGTTACATTGTTCAGTGCTACCATGAATGCACCACTACTCAGAAGCGGCTGGAGAAGAGAGGGTGATTTCTGTTTTTGTCTTCGACTCGTATTACATGCTGGGACCCTATTTATACTGTTGATGAAGTATGGTGCTGTTGTGAGCATTATTTGTGGCTATCGGTGGCTTTTTTGATCGTGATTGCAGTCTTCTCTCGAGGGGGTGTTCTACTTGAACTCACTGTCTGTTAGAGCCTGGGTTAAAATTACGCCGGAATTTCCCTTTAAGTATAATGTACTTTATACCACATCAGCATGGTTAGTGTTGATAGCAGCATAAAGGAAAAGGGCTCTTTGAAGAATTTAAAAAATGACTGTGGCTTAACTGGTTCAGTTATTTTATGAAACCTGAAAAGAGTCAAGAAAAATATCAGGTGCAGACAAACTGAAGTTCAATTGTAAACAATGGAGGAAAATAATTCACTTTTTCTTTTTTTGCTTTACAAGGACAATGAAGAGTTTGAAACCAGCCTTGACAGATCACTAGATGGCAACCATTGTCGTGGAGGGAACAAAAGTCCTGGTTGACAAGGATATCCCAAGGTGCTGTGCTTTGTTGATGGGCATAATATATGCACTCAACCCCAGCTACTGCAAGAAACTTAAATACACTTTTGAAGTTTTTCAAAAGTTGTTTCTTGACCTGGATGGACTGAAAGTCAGTGCTAAAGTCATGGGTCTGAAGGACAGTATTTTCTAAAAATCCTATCTGTTTCAGAACACTGTCACATTTTCCTCAGATTACATTATTTTGTATTTGGAAGTCAACTGAAGAGGGAACAAAAAATTGAGAATGTTTCTCTTTCAAGTCATTCATGTTATGCTTTATGTTCAATCTTGTTACGACAGTGGTGAAAACAAAAGTGTTTTTTAAAGAAATATGTACATATTTTAGCCCAAAGAGACTGTAATTTTTGTGTTTTCAAGATGAATGATTTGGGCTTATATGCAGCTTTTAGTCTCTTGCAAAGTTCCATGACATGCTACATGGCTTTTGCTGTTATATCTATGGAGACAGCAATTTTGAGGTGGTCACACTTCTTTCATTTAGATGTGTTCAAAATGTGTTGGTATTGCTGTTTTCAATACACATTTTATCCTTTTGTCACTGATTTTTAAGGGCCTGCCTAACTTTTTTTATTTGCTTTTCCTTTTTGCAAGACTTGATATGTTCAAATTCTCAGGTGCACAACCAGAGGGTAAATCATCTACAGCAGTACTTAATATAATCTTTGACTGAAGAGGAAAAGCTAATTCACCCAAAGTAATGTAGTTTGTTGGTTCAATATAATTTCAAATAATGCAAACTGTTGCATTGATTTTTTTTTGAGTCTTAACATTTCTTTTCAGAATGTACACAAGCTGTGGCATTTTACAAAATGGAAGATTCATTTCTTGATGCACACAGGCTGTGGCTCTGAACAGAGTCGGTTTCATTTAAGTGAATGGATGCTAACGTTAGCTAGCTACCTTTTTCGGCCCTTTCTAAATATCCCTGATAATGGGAATTTATTAAACTTTGTTTTTGTTTTAACCAAGCAAAACACAGCTGATACAGCTGGTTAGGATTACTGTATCCCTAACAACATAACATTGTAAAATTCATTACTTTCATTAGGGATTATCCACACAGGGTTTTGTTTTAGTGAATGGATTCTAACTTCAGCTAGCTAAACTTAGAACCCATTTGTAAAAACTAAAACTTTTTCTTCCTTTACTCAATGTACTTTATCAACTGCAGCCATGTCTTATTGTCTTTCCTATCTCCAGAAAAACAGCTGAATGAAAGTTTGATTTTTTTTAATTTCTGTTTAGGTTAAATAAGACAGGACACAGCAGTGCAGCATATTCTAAAGACAGGGCTTGGACTCGGTCATGTTGTTTTGAGAGGGTGTCATGTCTGGACTTAAAGACCAGATAGGTAAAACTGAATTAAAAGTAGTGAACGCCCACTGCTGGTTCAGAGACAAATGACTCTAAGCTCTAGGTCAAACAGGTCATTACAGTTTGAAAATTAAGAATTTTCCTTCTCGTAAAATGCAAGGTGCATGTATTACATTAGCCAGTTAAAGTTTTAAACCAAAGACCTCTATGCAAGTCTGACTGCAATGAAACTACTACCATGATGTCACGCTCTACGGCTTTAATGCATTATTTATTCATGAAAATACTTTGTCATGTATATTTTTTGTGGTTATTATTTGTATTAAAGACAAAAAAGAAGGTCAGACTAGTGCGGACTAGTGAGACCGATGCGTATGAACTGATGAAGCCCCTTGGATAAGAGGCGAAACGTCTTCCTAGACAAATACAAGTCTCACACATATACACACTCACACACCTTACCAGTGTGTTTTCCCCAGTGGCACTGTTCCACAGACGCATACGGTCATCGGTTCCAGTGGTGAGGAGGTAAAGTCCATCGCCAGTAAAGCACAGTCCATTCACTCTGCCGTTATGAGCCGTGTTGACTGGTTAAAAAAAAGAAAGAACATGCTGACATGCATTCGTCACCTCTTTTCTCCTACATCTTTGTGGACAGTATATTGATATCAGTGCTCATACTTATCAATCTGCTAACCTGCTTTCAGTGCAGCTGTTAAACGCTCTTGTCGCCTATTATTACACAGAAGTGCTGAGATCAAAAGGTTTATTACAAACTGGTTTCCAAGACACTGTCTCCCTTGGCTCAAACAAAACAGGACCTCAGGCAAAAAAAGACAGATACTGTATGAGCAGAATGTTTACCTCTCCTTCACAGAGATATGCTAAGATGTGTTAGCCTGAATAACCTGAGAGATCTTAGAAATTACAGCTGTGAGGAAGAAAATGTTGCTGTCAAAGACTTTTGTTTCTTTTAAATGTATAATTTGAAGCATCAACTATGAAGAGAGTTAAATGGAAATTTTGGCAGTGATTGGTTATGTTGATATGGTTAAGGCTGGTGAAATATATGGCAGGATGATGTACTGCATTAGCATACAGGCAATTTTTTAACCTGCTGATTACACCTTAGAGGGCCGCCTTACAATCGTTTTGTCCTGATGTCCTTCAATGCCTGTAATTAAGGCTTAAATACCTAACAAGAGTCCAGGCCTCTCAGGAAGAATGAGGAAAAAAAAGACACAGGAAAAGTAAGAAAAGGAGAGAGGTGACAGTACCTGCCTCAGATGAGGCTTTGGACTTGTCTCCATTGTGCTGGTCCAGAGTGAGGAGACTCCCAGAAGCCCGACGCACGTCCCAGACTTTAACTTTGCTGTCTGCACTTGGAAGGAAAATGAGGGGATTAATTTTACACTCTACTGGTCAAGGAATGAAAATATAATCCTATGAAACATTCAAGTTTGACAGTCCCACCAAGGGATTTAAAGGTACAGTACATGCTCAAACTGATGATCTTCACAGGTTACACCTGTTTGTGTAAGCCAGTGTTTATTTTAAAGGTCAGTTTTCCGTTGGGAATGAACATGTTGCTCCATAATAGAATATCATACACTTCTCTGAGAACCTCTCTGTGCCAGTTGTTTTCAAAATCACTTACAGTCCACAGGGACAACAGCACAATGATCCCTATTGGTTAATTAGCATGTCTAATGTAGCATAAAACAGGTGGGGACTGTACCTACCATATGCTATACTGACAGGGCTACTGGAGTGCCACAGTTAGCATGCAGTGTGGTGGCATTATACTTGACTCAGGGTTGCAACGTGGCCATATGGGCAGAAACTGAGATGACAGGAACTGCTGGGGCACAACATGGTAGGAACTGTCCCAGTAATATTCTGATATTATTCTTTGATGTGGCTCTGAGTGGAAACTAGTGGACGGTTTAAGAGAGTGAAGCTCCACAGATACACAGGCTGTTAACAGCACCTACCTGGCAGTGGCTAAGATGTGCTCATATCTGGGTGACCACTGCACAGACAGAACCTCTGCTTTGTGACCTAGAGGGGAAAGTTATTGTTTACTGTATGTGTATAAGGAAAAAAAGAGCAAAAGAAGTAAATGTTTGTATGTGTGGACTAGTCTACTAACCCTGAAGGACATGAATCCGTGATCCTGACCTCAGGTCACACAGCTGGATTTTAGGGTTTTTGGTGCCAACTGAAAACAAAGAGACAGATGAGGAAAGAGATTCAAAAGGCTGCCATTATTTGTTGTTTAAAAACACTGAGAAAAAAATAAAAATTAATAGATTAGCTAAAAAGATGGAATTTACACTCAATTGTACAGTTTTAATTCTACATTTAAGAATACATACTGGTGTTATTTTGGGTGAGGATAGCTTATATCAATAAGTACGTAAGATAGGCATATATGAGCATTATGCTTCTGCCCGTGCCTTTTTGTCACTACTTTGTTTGTACTACGTGGACTGTTTATATTTGTTTTATCGTAAGATGTCTGAATAAAGATACTACTATTGACTGTAATGCACAACAACATGTGTATAAGGAAGAAATGCTCCAAAGGGATAAAAACTGGTGTTCCAGGTTCTCAGAAAAGGTGTGGTGAAAATGAAAGCTCACTGATACAAACGTATGATAAACATAAGCAAACACACCCAGCATGTATACATGGGAGGAGGGCAAGATAGCTGGTAAACTTTAACAGAGTTAAGAAGATGATCGGGGCCTCATTAAAATCTAAATTGACCAGATTATGCAGAATTAATGAGCTACAGTTGCTTTTTAGGGAAAATACTCCCTCAAGACTGTCTTTCTAGGTAAAATAAAAGACTCCAGGGATCTTTGCCATTTGTTTGACAGGCATCTGTATCGCCTACGAGAGAATAGGACACAATAAGAAGAAGAAAAAAAAAAAACGGACAATGGGACTGTCAGTAGTTTAGAAATAGGCGTGACAAAGAGACTATGTGTGAGTGTGACAGGGAGCAGCAGTGTGGACATTAATGAGCACATACTCAGCAGGCATCAGTAACCTGTTGGTCCTGCCTGGTGACATGGTGACGTTACACCAAAATTCCAACCCCCCCCCCACAGAAATCTGTCTCTGAACCTGAATTCTTGTATAACCAGCTGATGACCCATGTCTGCCCCCTCCAGGTACATGTCAATTTTTAAACCTGAGGTAAAAAGAGGAAGGAAGTGCTGTCTGTGGTGTGCTGTGGGGACACATGTAGCACACTGCCTGGAGAAACAAACTTACATACATGGTAACTAATAAGACGTTTGTCTCAAGTTCAGTGTTTTTTAGCACGCAGTCATGCCAGAACTGTGGCCTCATTCATTCACATACCTGCAATGAGACTGTGCTTTCTGGCAATGGGGGACAGATGGTGGCTGTAGACATTGCCCTCAAACTCAAAGACTTCAGCTGGCTGGAGAATGACAAAATGAGAGGAAGAGAGTGAGATGGACAGACAGAAAGGGTCAGAAACCCTTGGAAGAAATTAAGCAATGTTAAGAAGTATACTTGTGGAACTCAATTAAAGATATGCAGAGTGGGAAAACTCCAGGGCCAGAAGGGTATCCAGTTGACTTTTATGAGAAATTTTCCTTGCAACTGACACCTTTGCTTCTCATCATGTTTAAACACTCTCTGGAACAGGCATCTCTCCCACAGAGCCTCATGAAGGCTCTTATCACAGTTTTACTGAAGCCTGGTAAAGATTCAGTTGATTGCAGCTCATATAGGCCTTTTTCCTTGCTGAGTGTAGATGACAAGATTTTAGCTAAGATTCTGGCCTCTTGAATAAACACCGTGATATCAGACATAATCTCAAGTGACCAAACAGGTTTTGTAAGAGGGCATCATTCATTAATATTCGTAGACTCTTAAATGCGGTGCACTCTCCAGCGTCCAAAGGCACACCTGAAGTGGTGGTCTCCCTGGACATGGAGAAAGCATTTGACAGAGTCGAATGGAGATATCTTTTTGTGGTACTTAGTAAGTTTTGGTTTGGTCCCAACTTTATATCATGGGTTTGTCTACTGCATTCATCTCCAAAAGCTGCTGTAGTCATGAATAAGTTAAGCTCACAGTGTTTTCCTTTATCCAGGGGAACACGTCAGGGCTGACACTGAGCCCACTATTGTTGTGTTAGCGACAGAACAGAATGGGTATGGAAAATAAGGTTTCCTTGTATGCTGACGACCTTTTAATTTATTTATCAAATCCCATTAATCTGTACACATGAGATCTTGAAGATTCTGGGTGACTTAGGTATCTTCTCAGGACATAAAATAAACTACTCAACGAGTGCATGTTTCCCTATCAACGATAAGGCAAACCAGATTCAGGATACAGACCTGCCATTCTGTATATCAAAGCCAGGTTTTAAGTACCTAAGTATCAACATCACCACTTCTTTTTCTGGTCTGTTTGAAGCCAACTTCTCACCTAATCTTGTGAAACTAAAATCTGACCTTCAGCGATAGAGTGGCATTTACCTAACTTTAGCTGGAAAAATCAACTGTATCAAAATGAATGTGCTGCGTAGATTTTTATATTTGTTTCAAAGTCTTCCAGTCCTTATGCCAAAGTTCTTTTTTTGCTCAATAGATAAGCTGCTTTTGAACATCATATGGTGAGGTAAAGCTCCAAGATAACGTTAAATTACTTGAAAGATCGAGACAGGAGGGTGGGCTTGCAATTCCAAACTTCATGATCTATTACTGGGCAGCAAACATACAAAAAATACTTTATTGGTTTCAGGCCCCAGACACAAAATGGTGCAGTGCAGAGGCAAAATTTTGTAAACTGGCTTCACTTCCTGCACTAACAACAACCAAATTCTCGTTCTTTCCGTCACATTTGTCTTCTAGTCCTGTTGTAAGCTCAACACTAAGGATTCGGATACTGTTTACGCAAACACTTAACCTCTCTGACCTTTCCATATTAAGTGCCATCTCTGACAACCATTGGTCACCCGATCATCATTTTCCAGCTGCCAAATTGGATGACACATTTAAACAATGGGACAATATAGGTCTTACTACATGCAAAGATTTTTCATAGATGATATCTTCCCCAGTTTCACTGATTTAGCTAGTACATATACTATTTCTAGATCAACTTTTTTCCAATATCTTCTGGTCCGCCACTTCATTCAAACATATAACTCAACATTCCCTCCATTACAAGACAGCTCAAATTTAGATGTCATACTACTGACTTCTTTAACTTTGAAAGGGCAAATCTCTAAATTATATATTTCACTAATGCCAATTAACAGTACATCTACAAACAACATTAAGACAAAATGGGAAGAAGAGCTAGGAGCAGAAATCTCAGATGTAGTTCGGGACAGAGCTCTTAGTCCAGTGAATAAGACCTCTTCTTGTCTAAATCTGCATTAGTTTAAAGTTCTACACCGAATACGCTACAGTAAGGTTAAATTAGCCAAAATATATCCTGACCTAGATGAGCTGTGTGATCGTTGTAGAGCTGACATGGTGGATTTGGTTCACATATTTTTGTCATGTTCCAGAGAGAGTTTTGGACATCAATATTTGTGATTTTGAATGGAGCTTTTGGTCTAGATTTGCAAGATAGCCCTGTGATGGCCATATTTGGGGTACAAAGGGCTGATACAGTAATGCCCAGCAAAATGGAAAATGTCAACGCCTTTGAAACCCTGATAGCTTGAAGGAGATTATTGATAGATTGGAAGACTTCAACACCACCAAAAGCATCAGCATGGCTTTTGGACATGATGATGTTTTTGAAAATTGAAAAAATCTTACTCTTCCTAAGAGGAACAACCAAAAAATTCTACAAAATCTGGGAACCTCTACTTGTATATTTTGATAGGCTTGCAACTCTCCCCTCTCCATAGTTAGGGATCAGAAATGTTAAGTACACATATCTACATTTATTCTCCTCTTTTTAAAATTTATTTATTTATTTATATTATTATTTTTTATTTATATTATTATTTTAATAGCTATTCTTACAGCTATATAGCTATTTATTTATTTTACCTCGGCATATGGGTTTATTTCAGATCGGATAGGGTTTACATAACTGTAATTACTGTTACAATGATATAGCTTTTGCAATATGACACTTTATCTAAAACCAATGTAACCACTATACGATATTACAATTTCTGAGACATTGTGTGTACTTCTTCTTGTTAAAAAAAACATTTAAAAAAATATATGAAAAAAAAGAAGTATACTTGTGGATGTATGCTGCATGCACATCTTAATTAAATGATAAAATATGCAACAAAGACCTTAAATAAAGCCACAGCCTTCAAGTGTAACTGCGGTATAAATTTACCACAGTTGTAGCGAAGAACTTCAGAGAATGAATTAAAAATAAAAGCAAGCAGAGATGGAGGAGCAGCTCAGAGGGCAGCTCACCCGTGCAGGAGTGGCGGTTACAATGCAAATTCTTGAGCAAATATAAAAAGCCTCTCTGTGCCCCATCTGTCAGTGTATGCAAGCACCAGTATGGACTAGCCAATGGGCACACATGCACAGAGGAGACACAGTTTGCATAAAAATACCACACATACAAATACACCATGTGCACACCAATGTAAAGCACACAATAATGTGGAAATACACGACCTCAATAAATAATGTAATAGCTTTGAGTGTGTGCGTTTGTGTGGGACACAGAGTCAGAGACACGCAGCATAAAACAAATAAAAGGGCGGCAGGTTCTTGTCTGTCCCTTCCCTGACCTTTTGAGGTAACTGTGGTGCCAGTGTAACTCTAGCACAGCTCAGGGCCTGCCATATGGGACTACGTGGCATAGAAAGGTAGAAAGCATGAAGCAGAAAATAAGAAAGAGACGGGAAGAGATAGTGAAAAGAGCAAAAAGAGAGAAAGGGCGCTGGAGCAAAAAGAAAACAAATGTCAGCTAGTTACTTAATAAACAATCTCTCATATGAACCAGGTTACCTGTCTACTGGGGAAAATGTGTATTAATTTATAAAAAATGCTTCTTTTATTTGTATTATAATGAAAAGCCATTCTAATTTTGTTCATTCAAACACTGGACAAGGGGGAACTAACTGTACAGTTGAATCTACTTAACTGACATCAATGTGCATCAAGTTTAACGAGCGTCCTTGCCCCCATTCTTTACCTTCAGTGTTTCTGTGTCCCAAACTTTCATGGTCTTATCAAAGGAACTGGAGACAAACATGCCTGTGTCATAAGGATACCACTGGACTGTCTCCACACTGAATTTGTGGACATGCTGATTCGACCTGAATTGAAAAACAAAGTCATAAAATGCAAGAAATGTACCAGAGTAACACACAACTTCAGACTGTTGCTTAAAAATTTTGAAGAAACACATAATCTTAGTGGTGTACCAGCACATTAAAATGGGGTAAATTTCACACTAAAAGACCTTGATGCTACATCCTCTAATGCAGGTGTTAGCTTCATGACAGATATTTCAAAGAGCGACAGTAAATAAATTCTCATATTAGAGTAGACTGTTCAGGCAATGTTTATCTTTTTTGAAAAAACTATTTTTTAGGGTTTTCATTTAACTTTATCAATTGTCTGCATATTATGTGAAAGTGCACAAGCTTAGAAAGGCATGCTGCTGTGAGAGCTTGATGCAGTGCTGCCCTCTAATGGACGGAATGAGTAAATGGAGTAACACTCACCTGCCCACTGTGCAAACTGCCTTGCAGGTGTACTGTTGTTTCCCACTGAAGTTCTACAGGTCATAGACAGCTATCACTCCATCTGCTCCACCAGACAGCATTCTAACCAACAGAGAGAGTGACTTCAGTTCACAGACTGCAATACTTCCTCCTTTCTGACTGAACTTTATTGTGTCATTACAAGGCTGCTCCTCCACCCTAGGCTGTCAGAATACTCCACTCAACCACAGGTTCCAGATTTTTTTTTCAATCTAAGTATGACTGCTTGTAGTTCTCTATGAACTTACTACAGTGAGGTCTGTGGATTACACGAGGTGACAGGAACACTATTTTCTATTTTCATGTATGATGTCTCAGTGTGTCGTGTAGCAAAAAACCAGGAGGACCTAGTTAACTTACTATCTGCCTTCTATTACTTCAATATCAATGGTGTTGACACCATTTCCATGGATTCTGTCCACATCTCTGTCAGGATTCAACTTCAGACTGAGGACCCTTTTCAAAATACAGAAAGAGGAAGAGGTTTGTATCACTGGATACTACAGCAAGACATATCAGCACAAATAAATTAGCAAGATAGCATTTTTGTAAAAACGTGAAACACATCTGGAGAAAAATGGAGTGAGGAGAGAGGAGTCGTGCCGAATGAAAAAGGATTCACACGTGGGTTTTTTCCGGAAGAGTTTCTGTTCCCATGACAACAGCTGGAAAACACACACATCATGACGGGAGCAGCTCAATATTCTTGGATTCTTGTACTATCTTGATCAAATTTTCTGTCCTACACTGTTAGTTAAGTGTGTTTTAACCAAAAACTTTAAGTTTTAGATAAATAGATAGACATGGGTATGTTTGTGTATATATTGATTTTAGAAACTATCATCAATTAATTGTATGATTCTATGAACACTGTATTATTCATCAGACAGAGATCCATATCCATCCAGAGGTATGCTTTAACAAAAGAATGGACACATAACAGACACGTTATAATTAACGTTGGCTAATTGTCGTAACGCTAGTACTTGTATTCTCTGTCACCTTCTCGTTGACTCTGCCCGTCTCAGTCTCAGAGGATCGTCCAGGCCAGTCTGCCTTGCTGTCAGAAACCCCAACATTGTTTTTACTTGAAGAAAATCCGATCCGAATTGTAGAGTTTTCAGTCTATGCTACCGTTGGCTAACGTAGCTCAAGGCTAGCATGCTACCTGTACAGTAAAAAGTTTTCAATCCAAACGAAAACTTTGAGCTTCCAACAAGGCATGATATTTTGTTCCCAGCTCCGCGACAGCTTCGTGCGCAATTTAAAACTCTTTACGTATATATGCTTTGAACATGTAACGCTTATTTTACATTAATTCAACTAGCTTCGCGGAAATTCAGCACAAAGGTCCGCCATGATGGAACGTAATGTCCGTCATATGACGAATGCGCTGGTTGGCTGGTCGAGCATAGCCTTCCAATCAGGACACAGTTTATTCATTATTTGCCCAGCCCACGAACGCTTGCATAAACAACCCAGTGTGAGAGGACAGGGTGCTAACGGGGGACACACAACACGACCCTGGATCTTGGGGTTATCCGGTGAAAATGAGCAGGTTTGCTGGAGCTCTGCGGCGTACGTTTGGATTAGCACGCAAACACGTCGGGACGGATCAAATGGGGAATAAATATTATTTTATTCCTGAACAGAAGACGTGGACAGGTAAATTAAGCCGTATTGTGCTAAAATTAGCCCGAGCAAATTTGTTTACAATCTTAAACCCTGTAGTTAGCCTAAAAAAGGCAGCGATTAAACTTAGTTCAGCCTTATTTTAACCCCAACACTTCTCTGTCTCCAAAGGCTGTGTTTGTTTTAACCATGAAACACTTAACCACTAGCCTTTCGTTCTCTGTGTGGTTTGCATCGCTAGCTACGAATGATATTATTCTACTCAAGAAAGCTGGAGGTTATGTACTATGTATTTTCTTTTAAGTCCTTACTCTTCCTAAAATATGCTGTCGTGGACATAATATGGACATGACTTTAACTTTACCCTTTTCACCCTTGTAGTAGTAAAAGCTCAACACTAGGTGGAGCCACCGCACCAATAACAGGATATCCTATTTGGTGCGGAAAACAGGATGTCTAAGTCTGAATTTAATGCAGCTTACTGCAGTTAGGATTTTACTAAGTCTGGAGGGAAAATTGATTCCAGCGTCCCTGTCATTGGCCTTCAAAGAGGAAAGAGTCCTCCGCTGTTGCAGATGAAATGATTACTTGTCTGTGGTGAGGATTTAGAAGGAGGTCATATATCCCTACTGAGATATGGCAGCGCTACAGTGTGTAATGCTCAAGCCAAGCAGCAGAACTGTGTCATCAGGCTAATCCATGGTGTGGTGAGATTGGTGTCCTTCACACCATCCCAGGCTGTAAGAAGGCCAAGGACTTGCTCGTTGGCCTTGCAGACTCATTGCCCGGGCTTACTGCGAGTCCCTCTCAATGTCCTGACTGTCTTTACATGGTGTTTTAAAGAAGTGTGTCTAGGGCTGGGAGAGGGTGGGTTGTTATGGTGACTGATCTTAGCAAAAGGGAAATTAGATTTTGTGAGATCTTGCACTGAGTCTTTCTTAATTTGAGAAACACAACACACTTTTTTTTTGAAGGTGTTTTCAAAAAGGAGATAATGACAGTTGATTGTCACTTTTACTAGAAAACAACAACTACAAATTGTGGAAATTTTCAGTGATTTTGTGTCATAGCTGCACATAATCTTGCTTTGGAAACCATATCGATGTCTGTGTCCTGTCTTTCCTAGTTCAAGTTATTATCAGAATCCTGGCCAGAAATCCCACTTTGCCTTCACCGCCATAAATCATCATCAGCATCAGGGTCAGAGGTCACAGGTCCAAGAGCACGACCTTTGCCTGCCCCAGACATGACACTGCTGGTTAGCCGGTCATGGACTTTTGGCTTATTAGTAACTGTGGGTTACACCTCATTGTAGTGTCCAACATTATTATGTCTGAGCAGCGGTCTCTCCCAAAATATTTTTTTTAATTTGAGAATTGCACTGCAAAGCAGTAATCATGCATGTCTTTGTCCTAATCTCTTGGTACCACATTATACAACTTAGATGAAGTTTTTCTACAACTAGCACAGGCTAAGTAGATATCATACAGTGCATACATGCAGCGGCATTTTCCTCAGAGGACGAGACCAAGCAGTTCTTTTGCTGGAGAGGAGAAATCAACTTCTTGCGGGCTGCGAGCCTGGTTTCTCTTTGACTGAACTTGACTTTGTGCCTCACCTTTTCTCAACAGTTTGCGGGGAAACTTACGCCCACCTCGTATTTATAATTCATTACAAGGCTGCTCCTCCACCCTTGGCTGTCAGACTATTCAAATGAGACATCACAGAAGCCCATTTTCTAGCACGCTACAGGCTACCGTACTTGCTGTCCAATCACAATGACTGTCTGACACTGAGGGGAGGCTAGTTGGCCTGTAGAAAAACTAGTTCCGAACAAACACACTCATAAAAGCCAGACTTGCACAAACACATGCACAGATTCTATGTATGTATAGACTCTATACTCTAATTATTCACATTCATAATAAGCAAATAGAAATATATGGCACGCACACTTGCCTCTTTTTTTCTGCCACTCTCCACGTCCAGCCTTGTGGAAATAAAGCAAATGCATTATTCAGTCCATATGTCTTGCTAAAGCGAGCTCTTTTTGATCTTAAACTGATAGGCCAAGCGTGGGCTCAGGGCCTTAAGGCATGGACCGCAGGGCTTTCCACTGCAGCACATGAGAAGTGGTTGAAGTAGGTGAAGAGTCTCTCTCCTCTTTCTCTCTCTCTCTTGCGCTCTCTCCCTCTCTCTCTTTCTTTCCCTCTCAGCTCTGGCTACTTCTTGTATTCATTTGTCCATCCCCAGTGTTCAGTCAATCCCTCTCTACCTTTATCCATGCTTTGCTGCTCCCATTTTCTACCTCTCTCAATCTGTTAACTTTAGAAAACTGGGGCGTAAGCAATTCTGCATGTGGATGTCTGTGTAGAAGGACGTTAATGGCCGCTGAGAAAGAAAAATAAAAGGAAGCATTTCTTTTTTTTTATGTGAATCTGTCCTATCTGGTCTCAACATCATCTATCCAGATTTCTCCTCAGGTTGACCTCTTTATTTGCCTCAAGTTAGTCCTTCCTTCCCTCGCCCCTCCCCTTCATAGCTGCCTCTTGATTTTCCTCCTTTGAAGCCCGTCCAGTGAAGATTTCTATTCACAACCTTGGAGTAGTTCAGCAGCGTGGAGGGCTAGACCCAGCAGAGCTTTCGATCCCCCCCTCTCCTCAGATGCTGCTGCACATGAAAATGAAAAGGCCTGGGTTTGAAGTACACGCCCTAGAGAGGGAGAATGTCTGCCTCTGTCTCTGTCTTTTAGAAAAGGTCCAGCTAAAGAGGCCTACTGTGTGCTGCTGCCCCATTGAGAGAACTATGCTATAGGCCGTGGAGCCTCAGCGATTGTTGTCTATGGTCGGGTTACAAGAGAAAGCCACTGGCAATCTGGCCACTGGTCTTTAGAAGGTCTTTGCCTTGGTGTTGGCTTCATAGAGCTCAATAGAGAATCTATATTCTTCTCTCTTTCTGTATGCGCCTGTCCCCCAGGCCCAGCTCTGCCTCACACTGCATGGGGCGCCATGTCATGCTGCCCAGATGAAAGCAAAGCATTCTGCGGATGGGCTCATTCGTCTTCAGCAGTGGGCCTGCAGCTTTGACGCCTGCCTTCCCTCCCTTTATTTAGGAAGAGAGGCGCGCTGACATTATCGGCCGCTGCAGGCACATTTGAAAATAATTGCCTGTATGATTGCTATTTTTCTTACCTCTTTGAGGAGGTGTAGCCTTTGTCTTGGAATCAATGGCTGCTCAATACTGGACAGGGGAAAGGCAGTTTCCTTTCATGTCTCAGTGAAAAGGATGTATTTTTAGCGCTATTCATTTTAGCAGTGTGTGCCATGCAGTTTTAATCTATTGGTCCTCTCTCCTCTCTGTGTGGAGAATGGAAGGGATTCAGAGGTTCTTCAGAGGTGTGCCACACTGTTGCAGAGAAAAGATGCATTGACTTGTCGTCCTATCACTATCCCTCTCTCTTTGTCTATTATTTATTTGATTCCTCAGCTCTGTTCTATGAAGTGAAAAACTGAAAAGGCCTCAGTTCTGCTATTTCAGGATGGGTGACTCTGGGGACAGAGGGAGGAGGTGTGTGTGTGTGTGTGTACGCATGTTTTTGTTGTTGTTGTTGTTGTTGTGCTAGTGTGTGAATATGTATTAGTAACTAGATC
>JAQLOL010000022.1:1572072-1598825 GCA_029783665.1 Naso thynnoides | reverse complement strand
CATTTTCAAGTCACCTGTTGGCTTGAAAGCGTGCAATAAACGCCTTAACCGGATCCTTCTGCAGTCATGCGAGCTTTTTTCTCACCACCTTGCCTTCCAGTTTGGCTCAGCAGCCGCAACTCAGAGAAGTTTGGATGAGCGTGCATTTTTCTCTACTTTCACTAGAAATTGATATGGTGACTATTTTTTGCCAAAAATTGAAGAAAAGAAAAGCTTTATGCTGATGCAGTGGTAGAGGAGGTAAAACAGTGGAAAAGCTTGATACACTGAACTACACAAACATTCAGTGCAAGGCCTCTATTTAATCTGTGTGGACTGAAAATCTCTTGTTCTCCGTTCTCCTGGTGCTTTCTTGCCATGATCCGCCATTATCTGGAGTGACGCTGCTTAAGCAATATGCGTGTCCAGGATGTCGGACAATGAACTGGAGTAATGTTTATAACTATTAACCATTTTAAGTGTGAAAAATACAACCAGATAACGTTTGACGCGCTAAACGCAAGGCACTAATTCTTAGTATAGATACTTTTTCTTTTGAAAAACAATTTTGGATAGATACAGGTCACATCAGAAGGACAATTTGTCATTTACCTGATGACGTAGTTGGATCGTAGGAATATAAATCAATACACTGACAGATTGATGTATCGTTACACCCCTAATAAAAAATACATTTGCCTCCATTGCTCTTCTTTAATGTCACTAATTTACATTTTATATAATTACGTCATTGTGTTTTTATTTGTTTCTTTTGAAAAGCCCTTAGCAATTGAGCCACAGATGCTACCTAAGTTAACATCTACAACAGCTACCAGTAAGCAATGACTAATATTGAAACAACTGAAGGAAAATGTTATTTCATTACTCTGAGTTATGATAGAAAGCCTATTAGTTCATTCTTAGCTAAAGGAAAATAGGACAATGCTGAAATAATTCTCCAGGACAACACAAGACTTTCCAGGAAACTTAACTGTTTTCCTCATTTTCCATGTGTTTTTAACCAGCTATCACAACACATGCCAGGCTTCTGCTGCACTCAAAGCATTGAGATTCATTTAATAATTTCGCTTTTATTGACTTTGTAACTGCTCCCTCATAAGCTCGACCTCCTTAATGTGAACACAAAGCTTAAAATTAATAAACGGTAGTTACAGTAGTGCCTCTACTATAATATATGTAAACCTTCTGTCAAACTGCTCAGATGATGCTCATCATAGATGAGGCTGCATGGGCAGGGGGAGTTTCAAATAAGCGATGACACAGTCGTATTTCTTCAGTCATCCGGGTCATATGATTTCCAATTATGCTGAGTCAGGGGCAAGGCTGTGTTGTACTGGAGGTCGTTCATTCAAAACATACGAAGCACTTAAGACGAATAACAAAACATGTTTAAACTTTTAAACGCATAACGACATTTTTGAGTAAGTTTCAGATGGACCTCTCGTGTCCTTCAGAACTCTTTCTGGGGAAAAAAAAAAATCCCCCGACTTTTGTCCTGTTTGTCACGTAATATTATCAGAGGCAACACTGCAATAATAGATGGCATGCAAATAATAGCCATGTCATCAAATAAGATAAAATCCGCACAAAAATTATAATTAGACACTGTATTATATGTGGGGTTACCTACTTAGCGCTAATTCCAAATGAACTTAATTAACCGTTAGAGGAGCGGTAACAGTTAACGATACATTTTACAACAGAAATAGTGAAGTACTAGTATTCACAATGATAAGTTACCCACCAGCATCGCCGTTATGAACTTGAACGAGCCATCAATATGTTTCTATCAAGCCGTTTGATGTAATGGTAAATGATAAATGCTGCTAGCTAAGCGCTTCGAATAAACAGCCCCAAATGCTAATGACCACCAGCTAACTAGCACAAGTTAGCTGTATCCGGATGAACACGTTCACGAACCACTTTGCGTTGTTACTCAGGCTACAGCTTCGTGGAAACAAGATGACAAAATAAAAATAACTCTGTCTGCCTTTGAGATTAGATCTGAATTTCTGATGTGTGGATAAAACATTGACGTTTCCACTAACGGAAACGTTAGCGACGCTTTAGCTAACCCGCCCATCAATAACGGCCTAACTTTGAGGAGGTAGATCGCTGAGTCTCGGCTAAACAGCACAACAATTTATAGAAATTTATAGAAACAACTGCTACATACAATATGGTTTGTGTTGGTAAATACGGACTAAATACAAAATAAACTTACCAAACTGCAGAAATTTTGTTTCTATCCACGATAATAAGTACCAGCTCCTCCCTGATCCGGGAAGTGTAACTCATGTGGCTCCACCTACTGCATGCTCGTGATTGGATATGACGCTGTCCTTCAAACATGGGAAATGTAGTCCTTTAGCCATAGAAGTGGCTTTATAACTGAAGACTGTCAAAGTACAAGCGAGGCTTTTGTTGCATTTAAAGGCACTGAAATCCAAATACAACTCTCGCCTTTGGTGACTTTGAAACAACTGCTGACTTCTAATGAGCATGGCTGCCTCACAGTCACAAGCTTGACCTCTTCCATGCAAACACAAATGTTAAAACTAATAAGCAGTTGACGCTGTGCTTTTAGTAGGCTATAACATTATAGTAACTGTACAGTGGTAGCACTCATATTTGATAAGATATCCTGATTCAGCTCTGTATGTAATACTGCCCATTAACATTCTAATATTCAATTGCATGACAAGAACACAGTAGGGTATTTTAAGAACATCCGGTAAATACTATCAACAATATCTTATAAAAAAATGGACACTACAGCGTAAAGATAGGTTATACAGAATGTAACAGATTCAAAAGGCCAACTCTTTTTTCTTTGATTCTTCTTAATCTTCTGTCAGGAACATACACATGTGGCATAATGTTATTACAAAACTTTCGTATTGTTAATCCATATCCAGTAAAAGGGTGTGACTGCCCCCAGATTAAGAGTATTCTTTCACTGGATATAAAATTAGATTACATCAAGCTGTTGTTTAAATTTCCGATCATGTGTGGAACTACTTAGAATGAAGCTAACAATAACGCAACAACTGTGTAAAAAAGCAAAAGGCTCTACTGGCCCTCTGAGAAAGATGACTAACATAACAAAGGAGGACCTGCTGGCTTTGTGAACTTCCTGTGGGGAAGTATTGAAACCAAATCAGGTTAGGCCACATCTGCTCTGTCCATACGGCATGGATCACTTTCAGAGCAGTTCAAAGGCCAGCCTTTTAGACCAACTCACAGAGGAAGGAGAGGGGCAGCTGTGAACACGCAGACACATTGCAAACACACATCCTGGTTTACCAGCATAGTTTTGGCCAAGTTTTATAGACAATTTAGGAAAATATCCCCAATCTGGTTTTTGTTTTTTCCTTATAATTATTAACTTCTGCTACAAGTCTCACCAGGGCAGCAAGAACCCAGGGGGTGGGCAGTGCAGCCGCGCCCTAAACCCCTGATGACTGTTTTACTCCACCAGAAGTAGGCCCCTTTTTCATGACACCGCATTGGAACTAACATTATCAACAGACAGAGGGGAGGACCATAAAATGACCTCACCACAATTTATAGTTAACCAGTTCCACTAGTGGTGTGTGTCATAACAGTTACAAGAAAAACCACTTGTCTGGCCAGACCTTGAGGAATTTTCAACATCCTTTGATTTTGCTTTTTCTGTTCCAAATTGATAGACTCGGCCACTAAGTGCCTAAAAAGTGCAGAGCAATTTAATGTTGAACTTATATAAAGTTCCAAGATAAGATAACTTCCAAGATAACTCTGATGACATCATCAGGGTAACTCAGACCTATCTCCCTCCCAAGCCCCAGAATACCTGTAAGAGTTTTTACAGACTGAGCAGGCTTACTCCACCTCTGAAAAGCCCTTTGAGTTGAAAATAAATTTCCTGTATGAGAGACGCAGAGAGAGAGAGAGAGAGAGAGAGAGAGAGAGAGAGAGAGAGAGAGAGGCTTGTTGTTCAGGATGTTTGTGATCAATTGTCTATACAGGCCGCGGCATAGCAAGCAAATGCCAAACGTCTAACCAAAATGACTGATTAGTGACTATAGAGGACAAGCATGTCCAGCTCCACATCTTTATGTTCCTCCTCCCACGCCCTTTCTGTCTTTGAAAGTAGGGAGTCCTTTGGACTAAAGAATCGAAAACAACCATCAAGTTGTTATTGAAGAAGCTAGAGCCCGGGGTGGTAGCACAGGCTCCAAAGGAAAAAAGTCAGTTTGCTTGCCCCCTTTTACCCCTGTGGGAAACTGCGAGACCGCCCCTGGATTAAGTCCCCGCCTTTAAACTCAAATAAGAAGGAAACTTCAAAGGCCGTCGGCCGCCGGGGCTCCGCCCTCGCGCTCCCGTACGGCTTCACAAAGGATTTGCCGACGTTCGGGAATTCCGCCTCCAGTTCCTTTTATAGCGCCACTCGTGCGCTGGCAGCTCTCCAGGATCCCGCCCATCCTGGTTACTTTGACAACACAAAGGACTTCACGGAACTCGCAAGCACCGCCCACATTTCCAAATAAGGACAGTCTCTCCATGTACGGCAAACAATCGGTGCGATATTGCCCTTTTCTCTTCCTTGTCCCGTTTATATGATCGGAGAGGAACTGCGCTTCAGGTTGGAAGCGGTGCGATCATGGCCGAGCGAGTCCAGCAGCCCCCAGCCAAGCGGCTCTGCTGCAGGCCCGGCTACAACCCGGCGTGCAGGCAGGGGCAGCGGGCTGGAGGAGTCCTGTGTGGCGGCGCAGGGTCCGCTCCGGGAGGGTCGGGGAATGGAAAAACGCACAACCCCGAGTCTCTGCTCGACATCGCGGCACGCAGAGTCGCGGAGAAGTGGCCGTTTCAAAGGGTGGAGGAGCGGTTCGAGAGGATCCCTGAACCCGTCCAGCGAAGGATCGTATACTGGTCATTCCCGAGAAGCGAGAAGGAGATCTGTATGTATTCCTCTTTCAACGCCGGAGGAGAGGAAAGTGGAACTAGCGGGGACAATAATGACGAGACCCAGCTGCCTTTTCTACGGGGTGTCACTCTGCTAGAGGGTGGCTGGGTGGACAACGTATTGCAAGTCGGTGAGTGGACTATAACGTTAAAATAAACAACTAAAACAACCCATAATAAACAAAACATCTAACACGCACCGTTTGCCTTTTCTATGGAACCATGCCATACTTTTTAAAGGGCTTGTGTTTGCCTTCCATAGACGTATGTATAAACAATGCAGGGTATTTCCACTCCAGTCTACCCCTATAGCTGTGTGAGAATAGCCTATTTTCAGATAAGCCCGTAATAGTAGCCCACTTCTCCTTGTTTTTGCCCACTGAGCTGCGCGCATTGAATTGCTCAGAGCCATCCCAATTGGAAGCTTAGCACTTTGTTCCTATTTTTATGTCTTTCCAGCTCTCCATGCCCCCACCAATGGGTACGCAGACAAAAGCCCCCTATATCTTTTCACCGCTGGCTAAATAGACGATATTTAGAAAGGGTGGGAGGGACGCGATTTAAAGCCACAGTGCTTCTATTTTGTTTTCCAAACACCTTTGTGAGACAGACAGAAGCTTTGCTGCTGCCTTCCCAATATCCACTTACAGCCCGGGCTACATATAGTTTGTAAAGGAAAATATGCAGTTTTTTTTCCTTTGCTGCATTATTTGTGATAAAGCTCAGAGTAAACAGAGGTGCTGTTGGGCTCAGCAGCCCCCTGCCTGCCTGCCTGCTTGCCTCCCAGCCTGGCTGGCTGCCTTTGCCAGAGCCACAATATTTCACTGCAATCGTCAGTGCAATAGACTCAGCTGTCAATCCGACTCCCCACCCTTGGAAACGGTTCAGGATTCTAATCCCATTAACCCCCCCAGTTCATCTGAATCTTAATGCATTCTGCAAACAAGATTTTATGCATGATCTTCTTCCTCCTCCCTCCCTCCCTCCCTCACCCTCTCTATCTCTATCCCTTGCTCCCTCTCCCTCTCTCACTTCTTGGCTTACTATCCCTCCAAAGAATCTGTGTGGAGATGGCTTCAGCTCTTGTGGGCTCAGAGAATGTGCAGTGCACAATAGTAGCCATGGAGCAGGCAGACAGGCAGGCAGCTCTCCCTCCCTCTCTGGCCTGTTTACCAGATTCCCCAGCATTAGACTCATTTATGTACTCACTCTTTCAGGGCTTTGGGAAGCTAAACACTCGGTACTGGCTAAAATAGTGTAAGGCATCAGTGAGAAGATATGTGCGTGTGTGTGTGCGGTGGAAAATAGTAACAGTGAGAAGAAACAGTGACAAAGAGGGTAAGAGGGTCATTTTCTTTGGCAACACATGTGTTTCTGTGTGTGTGAAAGAGAGAGAAGGGACATAGTATGTGTGGGGGTTTGATAAACACAGAGGGGGGTTGCGCATGCATCTGTGTGTGCATGTGTGTGTCTTAGTCTGCACGGGCTGTCAGTCTCATCCTGCATGCTCATAGAGAGTGGAGGATGACAGGCGAGTACACAGCAGGAGGAGGGCATGTTATGCTGATTGCAATTTTCGCCCCAGAAATTTTTTTTCCTTTATTTTTTATTTTTTTTTTGCAGCTAGGGTAGATAAAGCCAAGGAAGGGAAAATGATAAATAAAAGATGCAATCTACTCCAGGGGACAGGCAGCCACTGGAGGATGAGGGCTTAAAAGCAGGGCAGCATGGGAGGGGGCTGTCAGCCACATCACACACCACATGTATTGGCCCATCAAACACATACAGTGGGTCTGGCCTGGAAAAAGTGCAGGGTAGTTATGAGGGTGTGTTTGTGTGTGCACACAAGCGTGCATGGCTTTGTCTGGCTTCTTATGTGTGTGCTGTCAGTGGGATGAGATTCAGTGTTGATGATGAAAGACAGTAGAGCAGTAGAATAGAATAGATGCAGAGGTTATTTTGTACGGGTGGGGAAGCTAATATACTTGAATGGATCTGCTGTCGCCGTATTCCCCTCCTCCCCCTCTTATCTCCTCCTCCACCTCCCTCTCTCCCAAGTGAGCAGCTATAAAATTCTCCATATTTACTCCCCTAAGGCCAACTACCAGCCCCCAGTCTCCTGTGATTATTTATCATTTTCTCAAAGACATTAATCACACGCTCCTTCCTTTTCTCCTCCATCTCTTCCCATACATCAGTGCTGCAGTGAGAATGGATAAGGGGATGGCGTTTAACGGGAAGAGCAATAGATCGGGTGATATCAAGAAAAAGAGGGGAAGCCTAAAGGGAAAAAGTGGGTGGAAAATGCAAAAGAGGAGAGAGGCATTGAAATGGTGATTGCAAGAGAAGGGGACGTATGAAAGTAAAGAATGAAGCGCATAGAAGGGGAGAGAGTGAGATGAATGGGTTGTTCTCTCTCCCATGCGAGCTCATCTGTTCCAATGCCAGCCTTCCAGATAAATATTCATATATGAATGCAAGTGTTATCTCGCAGTCCACTGCTCCTCCTGTTATAGAAGTGTTATAACAACCCAGCTTCAGCCCTCTCGCAATCTCTCTGCTGTCGAATCAGTGATGAATTTGTCAGCCGCTGACCAGGTAGTGGAACTCATACCTAACATCAACCTGCATGGAGAGATCCTGCCTGTAATAGTACATCATAAAAGGCAAATGAATAAATGGAAATATGCACGCACTTTCAGGGAACAGACCCATAACAACCGCTGTCTGTTATAGAAATTACACTGTCATGAGCTGATCACAGAAACATAGTTAAATCTCGCCAGTGTGCCAAGTTTCAGTTTACTTTAGCTTGTCAATCAGACCGTGCCGTGCAGCAGCTAAGCATCATTTACCCGTATAGAAAACTTCCAGAGCGGTCTGTTCTGATCACAGCATCTGTTCTCTGGTCCCCTTGTGTAATTTAGCCTCGGCAGCTCATCATGCTGAAAGAAGGCTAGTATTATGGTGCCCCATCCTCTAATTATAGAATTCTAATCCTATGGCTCTAACATGGCATGACAAAGCATGTTTGCACTTCATTACCCTTCTTCCTGTTTTAGTCCTCTAGTCTGGGTCAAGTTCACCCCCTCCTCTCTCATTCATTTATGACACACACTGTCCTGCTCCGCCTCCCTTTGACCCTTCATCCCTGTATTTCTAACTGCGACCCCCTCCCCGTCAGCCCCTCTGGGGCTTTGTGCCAAGAGGTAAAAAAGCATATCCCCCCACCACCACCACCACTACTTCACTCCTACTATCCTGTTACCGTAAGCCCCATGTCCCTATGGAGTGACATACTGATGCCCGGCATATGTCGCTCTCTGCAATGTTATTAGCTTAAGCTACATGCTGCAGCCTATTTATCCAGCTCTCCTTGTTAGGCAAATTTTTCATGTGGAGCTACATGTCATTTAATCATGCTGCTGCCCCAAATCTGAGTGATGAGGTGGACACTGTCTTTGTTGAGCCTGTTTTAAATTCAAGCAGAATGAAAGTCGATATACATATCCTGTAGCCTATTTTGGTGTATTTTCCATGGTGGTGTTGTTGGACTAGATAGCCTGTAATGATTTGCTTTCCCCGGCCTAAAATGCAACTGAATGTCCATCGCAGTCATGCCTGTTGTAGTGTGAATGTCATCTTCCTCAGCGACACTTATTTCAGAGACGAATTGGTGGGGTTGTGTGTGTCTGTGTGTGTGCGCACATGTGTGTGTCTGTGTTGTGCTTCTGCATGCTCATAACTCAGGTTAATTTGTTCACGCTCTGGAGAATCTTAATTAGGTTTCTGCGTCATCTACTCTCACTCACCCTCTTTTTATCATGATGTCAATGAAACGGTGAAATAACAACCAGGCTGGTGGTTCCCTGTTTTTTTAACCTGTTCTTTTTTTGTAACACAGATGGGAAAAATCATAACTCTCCTAAAGCCCACGTTTAGCTCCTAAAAAGCACCCCTCAAGTGTGTGAATCGAGCAACTGCAAAGCCATATGTCTTCCCCCAATGACTTTAAATCACCTGTGTGTTTAGCATTCAGGCAGGATTGTGGCACTATCAGACATAATTTACAACAATGCAACATGCAGACAGACAACACCCACAAAACAAAGGGGCTGATAAAACAACAAAGAACATTTGCACACAGCCCAGCCAAATGCCAAGAAGAAATCTGTACCACTTACAAAGGTGGAGTAACACTGAGCATGTTTGCGCAAGAACGTACCCGTGCACATGCATGCGTTTTGTACTTTGCACTTTTTTTGAGTTAAGAATATAAAAAGCTTTTCAAAGGGCTTCTTGAGGACCCACATCCACATTGCAGGCATTTTGTCCACGAAGGTGCAGAATTTAAGATGCCAAACTCAAATCTTGCACGAGCATGTTGTCTGCGAGACGCTATCAGGCTGAGCTGGGTTTTTGGTGGTTGAGGGCTTATTCTTTTGCTTGTGTGTGGGCTGTTTCTTTTCATGTGGGTGGATCTGGTTTTATTTTTTCTGTTAGGTTAGAGAGTTCCTTTATCTTTTTACAATGCCCGTCGAGAATGAGCCCACATGCCTGCCACCAAAGACAGAGAGAGACAGAGCGTTTCCGAATAGGCCATTTTCTGTGCGGAAAAACCAATATGTTGTAAAGAGACTCAACCTGTGACTCAAGAGATACAGACACAATATTACAAGGAACTTTGAAAAATATTCCTCAAAAATAACATTTCATGTTATTTTAAACAATAAGTGGCCCTCTTGGATAAATCTGCCAAAGTACATTTTAAAGTGAATCAGATGTTGCATCTGGTCCAGGCTCAGAGGAGCAGTGATCCTGGATCCGGTGCCTCAGGTCTACCCCCAGTCATGTGCCTATCCCTGGGCTTGTATCGTCATGGAAACATGGCTGAGCCTAGAGCTAGTGTAAACAAATGGCTGTCCAAAGGGGAGAGAGAGAGGGGCAGCAACCGCATCCATGTGAGGAGACACTGGGTCTTTAGGGAAAGTGCTCTCTGTTTCTCTCTCACTGTGTTTATCTGAGAGAAGCAGATTCCAGGTCTTTGTTCCGCTATGTTCATTAAACGGGAATAAGATGGGATACATTTCAGCTGTTGTGTTAGGAAACACATCAGCCGAGTCTTTGTGTGTGCGCATGCTGCAGATGTTTGTATTTTCAGTTCAATATTACTGTTGTATGCAATGTAATGTTGCTTGGAATTACGTAATATTTGAATTTACAAATTTTCCAGGATTTTTTTTTCTCTAGCTGTGTAGAACATTTCTATGTAAACTGTCGTTAAAGTAAGCATCCCCCTACGTCTGAATGTGTTTACGTGATTATTGCTTTCATTCCACTTGCGATTAATTTCAGTACAAGCTAAATTTTTTGCCTGCGATTACTTACAGACAGTCAGCTCAGGCCAGTTTCCGACTGGGACTGTCCCCCCCAAGCCTGAACTCATGAGGCAAACCCTAATATTACCAAGCTGGACCAACTGAGTGATAGATGACTGCTGGTTCTTTTGCTAGCTCCGTCATGTTCCCAGAACGTCAGAAGTTTCCAGAAGGTCCCAGTGGTTGTTACATCGCCAGCTCCAAACTCTAACCAACCCCATTCCCAGACCCAGATGTGCCTCTAGATAGCTTATTCCCACCACAGACCATAACCTCCACAAGCCAGCCACGTTCCAGCTTCTACACCCAGCCATAACGGTCTCTTGCTCCTCACATGTACAAGACTAAACCCTAGATGTACCATTAGACTGTCCCTCTGCCGTCTCAAGCTTGATCTGTCTGCCTTATTGCCAGCCTCCTTCCCAGTCTCATTCCTGGTCCCAGACATAGCTGTTTTCTCCATGCCCTTCTTAAATCATTATTCCCCGTTCCAGACCGAGCCACCATTCGTCTGCCACGCTACCAAGTTTCCCAAAGGCCACGTTTCAAAATTACCCTGCGCACTCATGTTGGCTAATTTTCATGGACGCTCAATGTTCAAGATCAGCATGTATTGCCCCTGTTAAAATAAACCAGCTAAAGTAATAAAGTTCCAGCATTAGCTGTCTAACGTCTGCCCCGGTCCCCGTTCCAGCTTGACTTGTCTCCTGTCCCAGACTGTGGCTGCTGGGTGTGCGTCAGCACAGCTCCTCGGCTGGCTGACTCTGTCTAGGAATCCAGTCCTCCTTCCACAGAGCTCCTGCCCCTCTCTTCTCTGTGAGCACAGGGAGCGGAGCAGAGGGAGCAGGCGATAGAACAGCCACTAAATCCACAACGACAAGGCCCTATTAAAAGCTGTTTTTTCTATTTCATTTAATGACTTTTATTACCAGCCGCCCTTCTCTCTTCGATTTGGCAATAATAACAACAGGGGAATGCAGCACTCAGCGTTCTCCTATCTGATGCTCCCTTTCACTTTTTTTTTTTTTTTTTTTAATGAATTCCTCTTTGCACCAATGAGCTGCTGAAATAAGCACAAAGCAGTCCAAGACCCAGCTTACTGCAGTGGATGGTTCAATGTATGTTTACTATGTGTTTGTGTTGTGTGTGTGTGTGTGTGTGTGTGCGCCTGTGCATTTACTACATGAGTATGAGAATATGTGTTAAAGACTACACATGCTTTCACTGTTGCCGCAGAACAGAGGCTCTCTGTGCAGTTTGGTCAACAGCTGTTTCTCTGCAGAAGCCAAACAGCTTTGGATTAGCCCAAAGGCTACAAACGATTTGTGTGTGTGTGTGTGTGTGTGTGTGTGTGTGTCTATGTGTCTGTGTGTGTTTGTGTGCGCATAATCACTGTATACTTTGTTAGAGAGGAGGAAGTTACCTGCTGTTGTGCCAGATTGAGGGAAATATTTTTGATCAGGTGGAGCAATGAATATGTCGACTTTGGATTGTAGTGCTTCATGTACATTAAACTTTTACCTAAACCTTTTTTTTAATGAAATAGGTCCCAAGCATGTTACTGTGTTGTGACAAACTAACTTTGACCCTTCATGTTATTGTAAATGGCTTTTATCTGTGTGTGAATGTGAGCATGTGTGTGTCGTACTTTGTGTTAATGGCTCAGTGAGCGTGTTTATGGCTGTGTGTGTCAGGCTGAATAAAGGTGAGGCATGTTAATGATAAGAGGTTGGATGACATTCCCGTCTGTCATCATTCCCACCCTATCCCATTTCCACTCTTGCACACACAAACACTTGCTTGCACACATGCTTGAAGACACACATTCACCTCACGGTGCCAGTGACTAGGCGCCTTAGAATAAACAATGGCAGAAGATGAGGGTTTACCTGGCGCTGACCCCTCTCGCACATACACACATACAAACACAAACACACGCACACAGAGGTGTTCACTCATCGACTGGTCCCTCCCTCAGCATTGAGCTGGCCCAATGTTGACCTCTTCACTTGACCCCCAGGGATTTACTCAAGTCAGAGGTCAGTCTGGTCAGATTGTCCCTCCAGTGACCATTTGCTCTGCTTGAAAGACGGGCTCGTGCTTACATTATTGCTTTCCGATAAACACCGCCTAACCAAAGGAAAAGGTTGCTTGCTTGATTGAATGTGGCTTTTGCATGTTCCAATAGCCAAGTTCTCACATGAGAGTTTGGTCCAAGAAGGGACAAAGTATATGCACAAGGTTATTTTGTCCTCTTGTGGAACAATCAGGAATCCGAGCCAGGTGGAGAGAGCGAGTTCATGCTCTTCTTTCTTCTTGCCCGACAGGCTCAAGTGCTGTGTGAGCTACGCAGAGGAGGAGGCCCTGAGAGTGTGAGGTGCCTCTTGCTGTGCCTAGTCCAGCGATGTCGTGGCTGTGTGGCATGTGAGACATGCATTCAGTGCTCTGTGGTAGAGCTGAATAGAGCTAGAAAGGCTCTCCAGGCATGAGAGACAGAGACAGACAAAGAGAGAGAATGAGAGATATTCAAAGGGAAGGAACGAAAGGCTCTCAACTGACTATGGAATTTAGTTTGCCCTTTTAAATAGTTTTGTCTTGAAGGAGTTCTTTCTTTTCTTTCTTGCTCATTTCCTTGTTTTTTTAAAATCTCATTCCTGCCCTTCATTTTCCTGCCGTTTTATATTTTTGTTCCTTGTCTCCTAATCTCTCCATACCTGTGCCTATCCTCCGTCTCCTTTGTGCATTCCTTCCCTGTGTTTAAGCTCTCATGATCTCTTTTTCTCCCCTTCTCAATTTTCCAGTTTCATTTCCCAAGCCAGGCAATAGAACCTCATATCTTATTTACACTCCCCCTATCTAGATTCAGCATGTTTCCATAGTGTTTCCTGTGTCGAAACTCCCAAAGGAAGGCTAGCCGGGATGCTAGTTCCTGCTCTCTGTGCTTTGCTCAGTGCTCACAGTCTGCATCCAGACCTCAGAGGCTATCACTGTTTCTACATTTAGAAGCTCTCTGTTTACTGCCGTCTGGAATTAGGAGAGGAACAGGACTTTGCCTATTTGCTGTGGTGTCTTTCTCTGAAGTTTTTAAATGATCTTTATCCTGATGTTTTCCAGGCATCGAGGATGATCCTGGAACCTTGTCAGGGTTTGACATGCTATGCCCTTTAGAAATTCATCTGGTTTCATTACTTTTTATGTGTTAGTCATTTAGCTGATGCAAAAAATGAGCTTTTGAAATTGTCTGATTCTTAATCCTATTTACTTATTCTTTTAACAGATAGTTTATGATTTAAACCAAGATTTTGCCAATTGAGGTCTGTTTTATGTAGACAGGCCTTCTACATTTCCTCTTGTTTGGATGAAATTAAACATCTGAGTAATATATTTTTAAATTTTATTTAATTTATTTTTTTTAAATAAAGGGGATTTTGTAGAAAATCATATAATTATTTCTCAAAGTAGGACTTGCATAACTGCTCTCAAACTGAGTTATCAGATCAGTCTTTGATTTTGCACGTCATTGTAGTCCGTGGGCTTGTGTTTGAGCATTTTTGGGTGCATCCATAACCAGAAATAATGCTGTGCCCTCTTTCGTCATCATTAGTGGCTGGTGAGAAAATAGCACCATTAATCAGATTGAGTCTATGCCATGCTATGCTCATAGAACAATGCAGGAGAAGATTATAGGTGAAGTACAGATCTACCATTGTTGTCACTTGGCATCGTTGAGGAGGACTGTCTGCCATCATGTGTTGTTGCTACCCTGCCTGTCTGCATTCTTGCCCAAACCCTCCTATCTGGCTGCCTGTCTGTCTATCTGCCTCGTTTGTCTGGCTATCTGTTAGCTGGCTAGCTGTCCCTACTGGGTGGCTACATCACCTCACCTCCTACCCTCCTTGCAGCCAGTGACAGCCCAACCCAGGGAGACATGGGTAATGGTCCTTCTTGATGTACAGCCTGACTCAATTGGACTGGATGGCAGACACACACCTAAAATAACAAAAGGAAGGGAGAGAAGGAGAGGGGGTGGAGAGGGAGGAGGGGAGGGAAGGAGCGATCGATAAAGCAGGGACACATCGCCTAATAAAGATTTATTCTTTTTTTTCCCCTTCGCCATCCGCCTTGGCAGGGCAGAGAGGGGGAGGAGAGAATGTGATTAGTGGACTCCTTCTCCCAGGGTGCCTCTGATAGCATGTGCGTACGCGTGCACGACAGTAGGTATACTCCAATGTGTTGTGTGTATTTTTGCATCTCTTGTGTGTTTATCACATGTGTCTCTGGCTCTCCTGAGAGCAAAGGGGGTTAAAAACAATCTCTGTCATTTGTTCTGCAGGCAGTGGCACTAGCAGCTGCAGCTGCATCCCTGCCTCTCTCTCTTCCTGTCAGCTAATATTTAGTTAATCTTTGGTCTGGGACCTACGGGACTGGCCGGAGCTCCTGGTGCCCCATCCATCTCGCACTGATCTATATTCCATGCTGGATCCCTGTGCCATTAACCACCACCGAGGGGAAGAGAGAAGGGGATAGAGAGGCGTAGAGGTAGAATGAAGAGGAAAGGGCAGATGGGTGGACGGAGGGCCAGAGAGAGACAAGAGAGTGATGGAAAGAAAACAATAGCAGAAGTAGGAGGGGTTGGGTGATGGTCTACCGTCTCAACATTAGGAAGACAGAGAGGGAAATAGGTGAGACAGCTATTTCAGCCGTGCACAGAGATGTCTCACCCTAATTTTGGGATAAAACCAATAAAAAAGGGTACAAGAAACACGTGAGGGGATGCACTGGTCAGGCTTTTGTTCATTCGTTCTCTCCTGCCTCTTCTTGTTTCCTGCTCTATTTGATACTTTTTTATAGAAAAGAACAGGTGGAATTACTTCAGTCCAGCTGAAAAGAGTGTAAACAACTGAATGGTAGAGTGTTTCCACAAGAAGGTGTGAAAGGTTTAGGAGGGAGAAAGGTTTTTGTAGGTGGAGGAGGAAGGAAAAAAAAAGAGGCATAGGTGTGGGAGTGAGTGATCCATATGCATAGAGTGGGCCACTTCATTGATATGCATTGTGTAGTTATGAGGGGGTCCACCTGTGAAGGCTCTAAGTGCTGAGTCACTCACTAACGCGCAGACTAAATGCTTTTATCCCAGACGCCTGGTCCATCTGAATGGAATATAATAGGCCATAAAGTGCTTTGCTAGCAGCGGCTGCTTGCCCCGTGGCAAACCCTCGCCCCCCGCTCCCCTACTCCAAATCTCATTTCGCCACTTTTATGGAAACAAAGCGTGCACACGCTCTGCTTTAATTACATTGGTGTTTTCTCCTCAATTCGATGTCTTCTCTTCTTTCCATCCCTCTTTCCTTGTTCCTCCTCCAGTGCTGCTACAGAGAGCCTTCTCTTCTCATTTCAGTCCCTCTGTCCACAGTTCCTGCATATCTCCCAGCCTTCAGTCATGTGTGATCCCTGTGCTGCTTCTCTGTGTGTGTGTGTGTGTGTGTGTGTGTGCGTGTGTGTGTGTTTGTTGGGGGCACCTGTTTGGGATCTTGGTGTGTGTTTAGGGTCATGCCTGCAGGTCATGAGTAATGAATAGCCTGGCTGTTGCTAAAGCACAACTGGTTGAGACGGAGGCAGCCAGAGAATAGCGCACCAGTGACGGAAGGCGAGGAGGAGGATGAAGGGAGGGAGGAGAGGAATGAGGGAGCAGGAGGACCGGCGAGGGAGGAAGGGAAGAGTGGTTGCGAAGCCAGTGAGCCTTAACCACCTTCTGTCAGTCTGTCTGCTCTCAGCGCTGTTTTCTCTCTCATAGGAATCTAATGGCTTTTCCACTGTCCTCTTTCCAAACCTCCAACACCACCTTCTTCCCCTGCTCTCTTCTTTCTCCCCATCTCCATTGCTGTGCTATTTTTTTCCTTCCTTGCTCCTCTGCATCTCCTCTTACTTTCCAATTCTCCATTAAGATTCTCTCCCGAAGTCTCTGTGCTGTCTTCCCCTGCTGCCTCCCCTCCCTCTCTCTCCCTTCCAGCTGCTGGCCAGGGGAACAGCTGACTAAATCTAAAGCTGGGGCCCCTGGCTCTGGCCCCGGCCCCAGCCCCAGCTCTGCCACAACCTCCTCCTATTCTCAGCCCCCCTCCCTCCCTCCTCTGGCCTCTAGCCCTGGCTCTTCTCTCAGCAGCCCCAGCTCAGCCCTGGCCCTGCCTCCGAGCCTCGGCTCCAGCTCTGCCTGACTCTCAGCAGCTCCCTCCAACCATCCCCCTACATCCCACTTTGGAGCTGAAAAGCCTCAAAACCCCTCTCTTTCTCCTTCTCTCCCTGTTTTGCCTATAAGCCAGCCCTCTCTCTCTCTTTCTCTTTTTCTGTTTTTTTACTCTGTATTTCTTGCTAATTCACTTGCTCCCCCTCCTCCCTGCTCTGATGGGCTGTAGCTGGGCCCCTGGTACTGTCCCAACTTATCTGGACTGAGGCCTCATCCAGGTTGGCTGCAGTTCAGTTCTCTGGCTTCTATACCCAGCCTCTCTAGCCAGGCATCTTTCTTTCTCTGGCTAGTAACGTTAGTCACTGTAACTCATTGTGGCTCGCTTTACTCCAAGCCACGTTTAGCTTGTACATTTGGTCGTTTCTGGCTCGACGCTTCCTGCGAAGCTCTTTCTATCCTTGTGTGTCTCTTCTTGTCTCCTCGACTCTTGCTTCTGTACATCTCTTTAACTCGTGCAGACAGGCTCAGCCCAAGCACAAACACATATGCTCAGCACACAAATACATGCATCGTGTGAGAGTGTGAAGCATTTGACACATGATTGGCAGCAGGGGGAGGATGGGGAAAAGAAGCAAAAGGGGAAGTGGGCCTTGTCACATTTCCGGGCAAGCCGGGGGCTTGTGTTTGATCGCTGCCCAGGGAGAGGAGCCTTTGTCGCCCCTCCCCGACCTCTGTGGCTGTCAGAGCGAGGCTGCAGGCTTTTGTGAGAAGGTGCAGGCCCAAGCTCCACCATCACTCTTCTGAACAGACGTTGCCCACAGAAGACACCTGTCAGTGCTCTTCCTCCTCTCTGACACCCAAATGCTCTGAGATGAGCGACAGAGGGCTGACAAAGTAAAGTTCAGAGAGCACCCCACAGCTACAGTGGGATGCATGTACACACATTCCCTTTGTGTGGAACTGGGCCAAGGAAGCCCAGGCAGGGGGAAGCAGAGTCAGTCTGCACCAGTTGAACCAACATCAGAATCTTCTGGAACACCTCGCAACTCCTCACAGATTGTTTTTCAGCCCACTCAATGTCTGTCTAATGCCCAATACAGCCTTTGTCGTTCTTGCTGTCTTTGTTGTCTTTTCTTGTTGTTTTGGTTTGGTTTTTGTGTGCCCGCATGTGTGGTTTTGGGTAGGAAAAGCAGCAAAAGTTTCCTTTTGGAGTCACGTTTTCTTCCTCTGACTGACAGATGCGGGACGATGAAAGCGAATCACAACGTGCCACAGACTTCAAAGGTTTCTGTGTTCCGCCGTTTATTGGCAACATCGCACAACAACCTCTCTCCCAGTGTGGATTCTTCAAAATGGGGAGGGAAAAAGCTAGACGTAACAGAGGCAGATGACAAAGAAGCTACCACCCAAACAGCTAGAGGGAGTAGAGGGAGGAGGGGGGTGCTAAATAATCAGACCTAAGCACGGTAACCAAATTGGACTGCTTTTCAAAAGCATTTTCAATCAAAATGGGCTTTTTGATGCACACTATTTCTGATACCAGAGATGTTTGAGTGGAGAAAAGTGACGGCTTGAAGTTGCAAAGAACTCTTTCTGCTTTGGGGAAAGCTTTGGTTCCTCACTCTCGCTCTTTGTTGGTGTGTTTGAGTGTGTGAGCTTTGTATGGACCATCGCAACAGTAATTAACTAAGTGTAAAAGCTAAGTTGAAGTAAGCCGCTTGGTTCTGCTCTCCTAACCTTATAGACTCTCTCTCTCTCTCTTTCCCTCTCTTTCCTCTTTATTCTTCCCCTTGTCCAGGATGGCACCCATTGACTGCCACTGACCTAATTTGGGCAAATTTCACTGACCTACTTCATGGGTGAATGCTGACTTGCCCACGGGAGGGGATTCTCTCTCACATACACACACATACATACACATACACATACACACATATTCCTTTCTATCCTTATGATTAATATGCACACCCTCAACCTCCTTTAGTGTTGCTATGGCGCTGGGCAAGCACCCCCTCAGTTGGGCCGTTCACCCCTCCCCATTCAATCCTCCACTGAACCCCCTGTCATTGCCTCCTTCGGCACGCTGGCACCCAAAATGAACATAATGAGGATCTCAAAGTACAGACACGTGGTGAAACATAAACAAAGCAGTTGGCCCATTGTTTCATGTGGTCTCAGAGGTGACATAGTCCTTCACTTCACAAGTCTCCGAAGAGACATAATCGGCATAATTGCACACGGATATGATTATTCTTCCGTCAGCTATGAAAATGCTAATTTGAGCAAATTTGATCAAACATTTTGGAGGTGCCATGAGTGTACGGACAATCACAGTAATTCTTTTACAAATTTAGATGGATATGGACCACAGTCCCAGCAGGGGATTGGCATCTTTGACCCACTTGTATTAAAACGAATTCAAGCATCATTGCCTTCCTCCAGCAAATTAATTCCCAGCTGACCGGACACATACGATACTCGAGGGTTTTTAGAAAATGTGTTGTCGTAGTTGGATAAGTATTGCCCTTTTTCTAATGTGAAGATGATTACTGATAAACTTCTTCGCCTGCAGCATCCCATGAGGACATGGTAGAAGCAAGGCTAACCTGGTTCAGTGTTTCGGTCATGCTCATGTCTCATTCTTCCCAAGCTTTTGTGCAGCTCACTTGTGTGTGTGTGTTTGGGAAAGAATAAGAGAGGTATTTGTGTATTTGTTTCTATGTGTGTGGACCTGCCTGCTTCGCTGTGTTCTCGTCTGTGTTTGCCCACATGTATGCAGGGCCAAAGATAGAACCAATGAATGCAAACACACACGTACCTACACGCTCGCAGCGGGCAGATGGCATGTGCCGTCATGGCAACGCATACGGATGTCAACCAAAGAGGCTCCAGGGTGAACATAGTCTCCCTCATGTCCAGCAGGGTGCAATTTATCTCAATGTAGCCACGAAAGGCAGCTATTTACATGAAACGAGAGCTGTTTCTGGGAAATAGGGGTCTCTCTGAAGGTTTTGATGTCAGCTGCCTGCTTTTAGCTTGAAAGTGGAAACCTAAACCATCTAGAGAGGGAGAGGGGTGAGCTGTAAACCTACTGAGAGCGCTCAGTCCCCTTGTGTGGCTGCAGCTCCTCACCCTGAACGTCTCTTGCAGTTCCCCCTCCACACACTCCGAGAAGGCAAAGTGTAGCATGTGATTTTAGATGCTTACAGTTTGCACAGAGTAAATCTAACCCCCTGCCTTTATAGCTTATCCTTAAGAGAGTGGTCCTAACATCAATGTCAATATTTACAGGAATAGCCTGCAGGCAAGAGAATCGACCACCACGATTCAGTAGAGACATATTCCGCCCCCCCCCCCCACCTCTTCCTCTTCCCCTCACTTGTCTTCATCCCGGTTATTCCTGTTCTGTGCAGCAGCCTGTCGATCACGGCGCCAGGTGGCTGAGATATTTGTCTTTGGGTTGCCTTTGTTTTGTATTTGTGTGAGTGTGTGCAAGGTGCGCCCCATGCACGCGTGTGCAGCGTCTTCGACAGGGCCATGGATTTGACACAGGCTCAGCGGCAGTTTGAGAGATGCTGGATGACGCGTGTCAAGTGATATTAAATGTGAGAGTAGCTCCCCTCCTCCCTCGTTCACTCCCTGCTCTGCTCTGCCCATCCCTCCACCGCGGACTGTGTCTGCTGTGGTTAGTGTGAGCTATGACACTTTTCATTGGGGATTTAAGGGGGGAAGGCGCCATGTCTGATGTACGAGGTCTCACATCTCTGTGGATAAAATGGACACTTTGGCCTACATAAACTCGTGGAAGGTCAATGAATATACAGCTGTATGGATACAGTGCACACAGACCATGCTTCCCACATTACACATGCTTTGCCCTTTGTAATGTCACAATACAAACAAAACTGTGTTGCGGTGGTTAGTGTGTGAGTTTCATATTTGTCTGTGGCGATGATAATTGCTTGGTAATTGCTAACTAATGGGTGTGTATTTGTGTTGCGGTTCTTTTGTTTTGTCTTCATCCTCAAAGAGACATGCAAGTGTAAATCCAGGTCACTCAGGCAGATTTTTACACAGTCTTATGTTCACCATTTTTGAAAAGACGAAGAAAGATTTAGGTGGATTTGTTTGGCCTGTATAATGACAAGAATGTGGCATGTAAAAGGTTAACCTGTTTTCCGGTGAATGTGTAATTCTCTGTGGTGTCTGTATGTTTCATACACGTGTGTGTGTGTGTGTGAGTGTGTATTTGCTTGCTTCTGTGTCAGGTAATAATGTGGAAGTATGAGTCGTGGGCCAGTGTGCTGGATGCTATAATGGGACAGCCTGAGCCGGGGGATGCTGGGGGATGATGGGCAAGGGGCGGGTTTACGCTAGGATGTGGCATGCACCGCCGAACAGAGAACAGCGGGTGTGACCTCAGTGACTCCAGGAAGGAAAGGGTTAAGCACGAGCCGGCAGGGCTGCATGGGCTGCGTTACGCAAACTGGCGGCTGGCTGGAGCTGAAAGGGGAAGTGCTGAGCTCAGAGGAACACTGGCTCAGAGCCATCGCTCCCTCCTCCCTCCTCTGAAACTCCCCACTTCGCCTCCCCTGGCCCTCTTCCCCACCTCCCCGCTACAGCTGAGCGCTCCCCATGCTTCCCACCGCCAGGCGTGGTGATGTGTGTTTGTGTGTCTGTGTGCCTGTGCTGGAATGCAGCTTCCCCCTCGGCTGGGGCCTGTGTGTTTCAGTGTGTATGTGAGTGTGTGAGCTTGTGTGTGTGTGTGTGTGTGTGCACGTGGGCGTGTTTGTCTGTCTGGAATGATGCCTCCCCTTGTCTAGTGTGTGACGTCAGTACACACAACGGGTCAGCTTAGGGCTAGGCAACATTCTGTGTGTGTGTGTGCATGTGTGTGTGTGTCATGGGAGGGGGGAACAGGGGAGGAGACAGTTATTGGAGAGAGAAAAAGGAAAGAGGAGGGGCTGTTTGTGAGCAGAAGGAGGTTGACTGCAGGGAGTCACTGAAGTCAGAATGCGTGCATGCATGAAGGCATCATGAGTGTGTGTCAAAGGGTGGGGTTGTGTGTGTATATGTATGTGTGTCTATGTGTGCGTGTGGTGGAGTGTGTCGGGTGACTTTCCAAACGAAATGGGAAGGGTAAAGAGTGTAAGGTTATTTCCTGGCATGGACAAGTGAACCTAAAAATGCACACATACTTGCACATGTGCACATACACTCATGCTGTAATTTTCAGTCGATTGTTGTTAGTGCCCAGCTATTTTCATATGCAAATAAATTCTCCTCACTGTCAGCCATGTTAGTTTCCACAGTAGTGGCTTGTGTGTGTGCTGTGTGAGCTTTACACAATCTTTTTTGCCACATTTTGCTCAGTTTTTACCTTTTTATACCCTTTTTTGTTTCCAGCTTTGATGTCAAGACAAATTTTTGAAAGCTGTTTTATCAAAAACATTAACCGCAAAAGGATTTCTAGGGTAAAGTTCAAATTAAGCAAGAGAAACACATCTGTAATAAAATCTGACAGGCACAGCAAATGTCATTTGGCACTTTTTCTGCATGGAAATTATCCATACAGTCTAACAAACACAGCTTCCACCTCACGAACACACAATTGAAAGTCGTGCATCTCCATGTTCTCTGTTTATTTTTTTTACAATGCCACCTGTGCTGCCTTCCTGACTGACCCACACTTGCCCCCTTCGTAGGCAGGACATCAAGTCTGAACTGTGTAGGTTTGTCATTATAAAGATACTCAAAGCCTAAAGTAGCAGACAATGGCTTTTCAATGGATCCCATTACTTCCGTCTATAGCTTGCGTGGCTCTACTGGGACAGACCTTTGCTAATTACACACATTCATTTCCAGCCAGCTGTAATTTCATTCACACTAATGAACCTTGCACATGGATTGGGATAATGTATAGTTAATGTACAGCCAGGAGACGGAATTAGCAGGCTGCTGACTTCTCCTGTGACATAGATTTGTTGAATAGCGGCTAAAGAGACAGTTCACCCAATACTACACAGGTGTCATTCTAAAATTACACCTGTAGTAACTGTATACTTAATAGTTACTTGTGACGAATACAGTCTGCTGCTTGATATATACAAAATATATTCCTAAATCCATGTTTTTCTTTTTTTTTTTAAGCATGGATTTGCTTTTTTGGACAATACTATCATTAATGTTATCAATAACAGCGACATTAAGATGTGTAACTGTGTGTGTTAAAAAAAATGTTATCTGCATGTAAAAAAAATGTACTGTTCAGTGTTTTTTCTCATGCCCAGTCAGCAAATTTGGTCAGAAATCTACTTGCCCAAAGGAAAATTTTTCTTGCTCCTTTGTAATTTTTTAAAAATTTATTAGCAGTTTTCCTATAAAAACAAAGACTAAAGTTAATTAATTGCCATGTTTAATCTTCATTTGGTAAATATATCAAATCAAGTTTATTTGTGATATTCCTGCTTCCAATGTAACTAAAATGTAAATTTGCGATTCAGCTCAGCTTCACCTGCCACCGTTTTCTCACGAATGTCCAATCGGTTCTGCACGTGTCTCAACAGAAAAGAAAAAAAAAAGAGGAAACAAGGTGGCCCATTCATTTTCTGGTTCCATCATTAACTCTGAAAAAAAAACCATTGTTTTTTTGTTTGTTTGGTTGTTTGGTTTTTCTTTACCACTTGTTGATCGGCAATTGAATTGCTAAATTTACGAGACAGTTGTGGCATTTTAATTGTCCTGGGCAACTGGGAAATCCAAACTGTTATGCCTTTGAGCAGTTTGACAGTTCGAAAGACACAATTCATTGTTTTCTCACCAAGATTTAGCTGAGAAGATTTACACCACTTTTATTTGCACAGTAAATATGTAATTACTGCCTGCAGCTGGTCTAGCTTAGCTTAGCATTAATACTACAAAAAAACAAACCAAAACAACTAGCTTGACTCTGTCCATAGGTGACTAAATCTACCCAAGCAAGAAATAGTCTGCAACATAATTCACGCATAAAGACACAAATAGTCATTTCTTCCCTTTTGACCTTTGTACATATTAAACAAATTAGAAATGATGTTTTATTTGAGTTTTTTTTTTTTTTTTTTACCTTTGGAAAGCCAGCTATTTCCCCTTACTTTAGCCCTTTGCTATGCTAAGCCAACCCAATGCTGCCTTTAGCTTCTTACTAAAAAGACATGACGTAGGTATGAAGTTTCTTACCTAACTCTTAGAATGAATAATTTTCCAAAAATTTTTTAACAAAGTCTGGAGGCCAATTCTTCATAACGACAGAAAAACCCCAGAGCTCCAAAGTTTTTTCTCCTCCTAAATTTCTGTTTTTTTGCAACTAGGTCTTCCATCTCTTTCCGAGAGCTCATTTTCTCATCACTTCGTCCTTTTTGTCTCCTGTCGATCATGTCCCTGAACATAGGCCTCACTGTCTTTCTCTCCTGGTCAGCCTTCTGAGCGCCAAGCCTTTGGGATCAGTCAGCAGAGCAGTAACACCAGCTCCGGCTGACAGGCCCAATCCTGCAAAATTAGAATCCATTTTGAAAGTGATAGTTAGAAAATTGCAAGTCATTCCTGATGTACCGCATGGCAACTAAGTGGCAGCAGCCCAGTTGTCGACTGTCATTTCAACCGCCAGCTGATGACAACTCCAATCACCCACACAGCCGTCAGTGCGCACACACACACACACGCGGATACACACAGATACACACACATACACACATATTCTTTCCCTCCCTATGATTAGCATGCAGATTTTGCTGTCAAAATCTGAAGCGGAAGTAAAAGCATTGAAATTCATAGAATATCTCAAAACACTAATTTATGCTTGTTTGTGTCTGTCGGGATAAGCGTTGAGACTGCGAGATAGTACATGTGTGTCAGTGTGTGTGCATGCGTGTGGATGTGTGGGTGATGAAAACACACCCGGGGAGAAAAAGGGCTTTTTGGTCTACCAAAGGGTTTAAGGCAAAAATATGGCCGCTGCTGGAGCTCAGCTGTGTTATTCCAGCCCGTCCCACACCTAGGACACACACACATTCACACACACGCCTGGAGCAAGGTCTCCTGCAGAACGGCATTGATCTTTGTTTATAGTCTCTGTATGGGTGCTTCCTTATAGGACCACACACGCATGTACTCATTGTTACTCACACAGACCTGCCTTCTAAGATGCTGAAAGGCCTTGTATTTATCTTTGTAGCCTTATTAATTGGAACGGTTCAAGGAGCTCCACTGAAGGAAATACTCCTTTAGGCGTGGGTGGGATGAAGGTAGTGTTGGAAGTGGGGGTTGTCCTACAATTCTCGACCCTTCCTCGACCTGCTGCAGGGCATGGCTTTTCGTCAGTTGTGGTTCAGATCTTCTTTCAGCAGGGCCTCTCAGTACAATCCCACCAAACGGTTTGGATTCCAGTCCAGTAGCCTTTTCTCAGCGAGGCTTTAGCAGGCTATCTTTGGTCTACACTGAGTAGGATCCCACGTAAAAGCTCAAGCTCCTGCAGGTGGCCCCCCCTAGATCAGACAAGCTCTAGCCGGGTAGAGTTGGATTTAGGTGTTGCTCTCTGTTTGTCTGCTGCTGATGAGGTAATTTGATTAATGTGCCGGGCCAAAGTGAATTGGCGCAGGCGAATGGGTCCTAAATATCTATTTCCTTTCTGTGTTTCTCCCTCTTTGCTGTTGTTGACTCGCTTTCACGCCAGCCCCATTGTTTCATCTTATTTCTCGCGCTGAAATCAATCATGTATTCAGAGTCGCTTTCCCTCGCACAAACCAACACACAAATACAATGTGTGCTGTCTGAACTGCATGGTGCCATATTAGATTTCGGTGACAGTCACTCATGAACTAATTCAGCCAATAAACGTAATGACCTTCCCACTGCTGGGCCTGAATTTTCTCCATTGACTTGGAATCTTAATTTGATTGCGGAAATATATGTATGTTGCTCAATCTAATTTACCCCAGTGATTTTTGGAACACTGAGCACTTTTGTGCCAAGGCAAGCAAACCTTGGAGGCCCAACCCCAATACCCAATGTCTACCTTTATGTGGGAAGCCAAAGCCTCTTTTATAGGAAGCATATAAAGGCGGTATTCTTCCGTCACAGCAGTTGTATGTTAAAGGAGTTGCAGGTCTTAGCCGGTGCCTTTCCTCACTGAAATAGGAGCAGGAGTCCGGTATTTCTTGGGCCCCATGTTGTTGAATAGACTGAAATGGTCCTAGCTGGTCAAGAGAGCGCACGCTGGCTTATCAGCACTTAAACAACTTCAAAATCCGAGAGAAAGATAGAGCAAAGGGCTATTTGGGGGAATGCTTTGAAGTGGGTCCCCCAAAGAGTGTGGGTGGTCTGAAGGCCTTTGTGGGATTTGAACATATATATACATACACTGATTCTCACTCACTCTTTCACACACTGTTCTCACTTCCTCACACAGCTCTTCGGGCCAAGTGTGATTTCACCAGGGCGGTCAGAAGGGGTTTCTAGGGCAACCTCACAGAGGCCTTGTTCTAAAAATGGCCGCCATGGTTACTTTGAAAGCCAACCCTGGCCTCTTGAACATGCACAGAAAAGAGCCCTGAGCACCACTCGGGGAGGGGAGCTGGGTGGACTGGGTGAGGGGGAAACCAGGCTCTTTAATAGCTAGCACATGAGACATTGAAGGTTTCATACCCAACCAACCAGGAGTCATGGGAGAGTGTGTGTGTGTGTGTGTGCCTGTGCGTGTGTGTACCTAAACAGTAATATCCCTGTACTCAGTGCTTGGCTAAATTAAAAGGGCATTTTTGGCGTGGGGGGCAGTTTTTGGTGCCCAGACGATTGGACGGGGAAAGGCGAAACTCATTACCTACCCATCTGTCAGAGAGTGAGAGAGAAAGAGCTGTGGGAATGTGGATGGAGGGAGGGACGCATGAAAGGGGCTTGGAAGGCGAGAGAGTGAAAGTCTCTGTTAAAGCGAAGGGAAACACAACAGAGTTTGCTCGAACAGAGATAAGTCTTTTATCACTGTTTAGTTTTTCAGACTCCACGTGTTTTGGAGTAAAAAAAGTTTCCCATTAATTTTTCCCTGTGGGGGAAAAAAAGAAAAACATTTGCAAAAGAACGTGCAGCTGCTTTTACAGCAGTCTGATATGATGTGTGTATGTGTGTGTGTGTGTATCAGAGATTGATTTTTCTTTGAGCTCTCTTAGCCCCACATGTTTTTGATGTTCTCTTTTTATCTCCCCTATGCGGACCAGGGG
>JAQLOL010000022.1:1559610-1572024 GCA_029783665.1 Naso thynnoides | reverse complement strand
ACACACACACACACACACACACACACACACACACACACACCGAATGTATCACCAAGTATTAAAAGCCGTGTCTCTTTTGTATGTTGTTACACAGCTAAATAAGTTTGCTCTCCATTCGACAACCAGCTGCACCATGTAAACCTTTTTGTCTCGTTTAAGACTGACTCAGTGTGTCTCCCCCTCTCTCTCACAGCTGTAGACATATAGGCTTTGATCACTGCAGATGCGAGTGGCTGCCATATTCGATCCACACCCCTCTTCTGTGGATATTGTTAACGAACATGTACTTCCTCTGCCAGCTGGCTTTCAGAATGGAAAAGCATATCTCCATGGCAATGTTCTGCAGTTCTGCACTGTTAGATATTTGCAGCCAACACTTCTTAGTTATACAATACAATAACAAAGCATGCTATTTCTGTTCAGCAGGTTTGCAACATTCTTGCTAATGGAGCTTTTTGAATTTTGGTTGTATGAATTCTTGGTAGGTCTCAGTCTCAACTCATGTCAAGGCTCTTTAAATGGGTTTCAGGACAAACTGCTTTAGGGAGGCTGTAGAGAGGAAATTCAAGCCTCTATAACCAGCTTGTTTTATTTTTATATCCATCTTGAGGGCAAAGCTTACACTACAGGCAAGGGTCATGAGCCTGTTTACATCCTCTTCTCTTTTTCTTCTAATTCACCTGCATTCTTAGCGCACCACTGAACCATCCATGAAGAAGGAGAGCTGCTTTGACTTGACCTCTGTTCAGCTTGCTTGTGTGCCCCTCATCCCTCTATAACCCATCAAGTATTCAGCCCTCCCTTTCCTACCTAATGTGCAAGCCCGGAAAAGCCTTTGATATCTGCGTTAATACATGCATGGTATCACAGCGATGCAAGTGCTCAGCCCTTTGATAAACATATTTAAGAGATGTATGTCTTTGCCTGGTCCGCATGCATTTCAGAGATCTCTCCTGAGCACATAAATGCATTTATAAGCTACTCTCTGTCTCTGCTAACCACTCCCATTATTAATAAATGCATGATCTCACGCTGTGGCTCAGCGTGTGCATACATGTGTGTCTCTTTCATATGCTCATCAGTGTGTGTTTTAGGCCACTGCCGGGGACCCCGCCCTACTCATTTATATTCATCCTTGCATAATGACTAGCCGCGCCTCCGGATAGCACAGTCAGGATAAGATCAAACATTATATTCAAACAAGAGGCTGTATAATTCATGCCGTAACAGCCGCGCTCACTGCTCACTTCCTCATATCTTTCTCAATTCCTCTTGCAGTGGATCTCTGATCTGAGTTCCTGCATCTAGTTTTCTGTCGGGCTGGTTTACTTTCTCTCAGGGTCATAAAGCTGCTCCTGATCACGCTCTCATGATAAGAGAACAGTCGGCCTTTCGTAGATGTCTGTGACCAACCAAGTCTGTATCATATTATTGTTCAACTCCATCTTGAGTGTGTTCTTGGTTAAAGAGATTTATTCAATAATGTCATTTACTAAAGGGCACCTTCAAGAAGTGGTCCCATTGTTGGCTGTGCATGCAGACGATAGATGCCTGATTTTATCTCGGTCCTGCTTAACGACAGCTGATTAAACGTCTGATCTGAACAATCAAAATTGCCCGGGCCGAGACTATGTTACTAAAATTAGATACATTACTTAATAACTATGTTAGTAAATAAATTAAGCAGTATATAGTTGTAACCAGTACTTATTTTCATTACTGATTAGTCTGAGGTGTGTCCAGAAGAGGGACACAGGGTGGCACTTGCAACCTCTGAAATCAGTTTGGCCTCCCCATATTCCACCCATTATCCTCAATTGTGATTGGCTATCTGCCCCAGTGAGAGGCAGGGCATTAGTTTGAGTGAATTTGAAGGTGTATTGTTTTATTTGTATGTAACCTGTAATATGAGGTACAAAAATAGACTTAAATTATAACATATAAAAGCACTTTAAATTTAAGCTTTACGTTAAATATTATCTTGAAATGTTATTAATTAAAGTAGATGTGAGAAAGTAAAGTGTGTGTGTGTGTGTGTGTGTGCGCGTGTTTCTGTGTTTGTGGAGTCTGAAACCTGAATTTTCACTCACTTAATTTTCACTCATGATGTGGGGTCTGACAATCTTTTTGCAACAAAATCTTATACCCAACAACTTTAACATTAAATTTTAGGTTCACGGGTAAGGTATGAATTGAGTTTAGGTTAAGGTTAGGCTAAGGCATAAATTGGTTAAGGTTAGGGTTAGGGTAAAGGTTTGGATTAGGCTGTACAAATGAATAGAAGTCAATAAAAAGGCCCCACAAAGATACAAAGATAGCTGTACAAATGTGTATGTCTGTGTGTGTGTGTGTGTGTGTGTGTGTGTGTGTGTGTGTGCTTGGATATAACTCATGCCAGCCCTGCATAAGTCAGTGCCCCACTTGAGCTTCCCCACTCAAAAAAGTCTGAACATGGTCCTGGTCCTTATTTTTAAATCAATAATCGTCTGCTCTGTAAAAAATGTCATACAATTGTGAAAAGAGCCCATCACATGTTTGGAACCCATAGTAATGTCCTGACAAGCTGTCTGAAATCCAAGACATTCAGCTAACTACCAAATAAAACAAAGGAAAAAAAACACATTTGAGAAACTGGAAGCAATGAAACTGGTATATTTGGTGGTTTATTTTAGCAATCAATCAATCATCGCAATCATTTTAGCTCTAGAGTAAAGACATGTAGAAGGAGGAATACATTGTAAAACTCCTCTGAAAGATTTTCTTTAAAAAATGGCTCCTCTGTTCTTTTCTTTCCCAGGTTTCCATCTCAGCGGCACAGTGACGGACCCTGCCACACCCTCGACCCCGGAGCTCGTTTGCAGCGTCAGCGTCAGCTTCGACCGCTGCAAGATCACGGCAGTAACATGCACCTGTGGCAACAAAGACATCTTCTACTGCGCCCATGTAGTGGCACTGTCGCTCTACAGAGTACGGAAGCCCGAGCAGGTCAAACTTCACCTTCCTATCTCGGAAACCTTGTTCCAAATGAGCAGAGACCAGCTGCAGAAGTTTGTCCAGTATCTGATCTCAGTCCACCACACCGAAGTGTTGCCGACTGCGCAGAAACTGGCCGACGAGATTCTGTCGCAGAACTCAGAGATCAACCAGGTCCACGGTGAGGGAGTGTGTGCATGTGTGTGTGTGCGTGTGTATGTGTGTGTGTGTTGAGAAGGTCATGGGCATGTTTATGACCATGTGATCAGGCTGCTGTGTGTGTGTTTGTGTGTTCCTGCCGCTCCATGCATGCCTGTATTGACTGCATGATGAAAGCAAAGTGTGGCAGGATCAATGTTATTCATTAATGAGACCCAGAAGTAAAGGAGAGACTGTGTGCCTGTAATCAACACTACAGACCCCTTATTTACCTCTGAGAGAGAGAGAACGACACACAGACAGAGACGAAGAGGTTAGCAGAGAGATAAGGAAAGGTGCATATCTCTTGTTATCAATACTGAATCTTCTGCTTGCCGCAATAAAAGAGGGATAAACTGAAGAGCAAACAAAGACAAACTAGTGAGAATATGGAACAGTACGAAAAAGCACACTTGTGTCAGGCTGGTTTGTGTTTAAGAAGAAGTGAAAGAAAAGGCTGGAAGAGGGAATAAGAGAGGAGGTCTAAAATAAAGATATTCAGGAAACAATTTGGGGGTTTTGAAGAGACTGAGAAACCGTAAGGATAGAAGAGAGAGAGACGCAAACAGCAAACTTCTGTGTGTGGAGGACAGAAATAAATAAGCAACTCAAAGGACAAAAGGAGAAAGCTCTTCATCACAAGAGTGCTGCGATAAACAGCTTATTGATTCGTGTTCCTTAAATCAATATTTCTGTAAAGCTAAAACATGTCATTTGCACTAAAGCATCTAATTGAATTACTTCTATTCAATAATCGGCACAGGCACTTATGTATTTACTTTAAACTATCTTAGAACAAGTTCTTTTTTTTAATAGTTTGGAAAAAACAAGGAACAGGCACACTGTACTGTCATAAATTGTGATTACAAAATCAATGTGTTGTAGCTGGTGCAGAAGCAAGGGTGTGTCTGTGTTTTAGTTAAACGTTTAAAGGGATGTTCAGAATATTTTCTATGATAAATAATGAATCATTTGTTTAGTTTTGTTTTGGGCTGCTGGCAGAAAAAAAACCCTGCGAAATCAGTGAGGGTAGTACTAATGGAAGAGGTTGATTGCGAGAGAATGTTATTGATATTAAATTGCAAAAAAATGATGAAGCTTTGCAGTGTGTTTCTAAAATAGTTCCAGCTTGCATTGTCATAGTGTCCATAAAACTGTGTAGTAAATGCTGAAATCATTAATATCATTTGGGGATGTGGCATGTTGATGCACATAGATTTATAAGCACAGCAACACCGTACTAAGGCTGCAACAAACAATGGTTTTTATGTTATTGATTAAACTGATTATTTCCAAAACAATTGTATAAAATTTATGATGGAATGTCCAACACGGAGCCCAGTATGACTTCTTTATATTGCTTCCTTTGTCTGACTAGCACAGATGAAAATCTATGTGACTGAATCAGTCAGAAATGTTTACAGATGAGGTGATGTGTGAGTTTTATTCATGTTAGGTTTAGGTTTAGCTGACTTCCTTCCTTGCTCTCTCACTGGTGTTACACTTGAAGTTAGTGACAGGAGACAAAAATAAATAAATAAATAAAATTTTGAAAACACTGTTACTTGGAATAAAATTATATCTTTCTCCAAGTTAAACATTTTTGCAAACATTTTGGATAAAATAAGTACCCAACTTAACAAAATATTCAACAGAGATATAGTCACTTTTAGGCATTATAATGTGAAAATTATAATTAAATGATATTGAAACAGTTTCCAGTTGTGTTCTTATATTTAGAGTATCTGAGGACACAATTAAATGTCCTCACAGGTGTAGAATTTTTTTATTTGAATCATCTAAAGTTTAATATTTTAATCAGATTTTCTCACTAGGGAATTCAGGGTTACTCCATCCATAAACTGTGGTCAATACTAATAGGATGTGAGTACATGAAAGTTAAAGCTGGACTCTATAAAGTTCTTCCTTTAAGTGTATAGTGAATTTTAAATTTATTTTTGCATTTATGTAATAAACTGCAAATGATATCCTGTACTATTCAAACCAGTCTATACAAGGAACACCTTTATCAGGACAAGAGATAAGGAATGAATGGAAATACACTTACCTAAAGCACATGTAACATATCTGTATGTGTCTCTGTGTATGTGCAGGGGCCCCGGACCCTACAGCAGGAGCCAGTGTGGACGATGAGAACTGCTGGCATCTGGACGAGGAGCAGGTCCAGGAGCAAGTCAAGCTCTTCCTGTCCCAGGGAGGATACCATGGCTCGGGCAAGCAGCTCAACCTGCTCTTCAGCAAGGTGAGGAGGCAGCAGCATTTATTCATCCACATTCAGAACATAACAACGGCACATACAACACATTCCAGAGCCTACAGCCACAAGCACACACCTGATGCAGTCTGTGTAGATTTACCTCTCTCCCTTTGGGTGCTTTTGTCTATCTACAACAACAAACGCAGTCTCACCCCAATCCATCCCTTTGCATCCCATCAATAAACATTTTCTCCAGTGTACTTTTATTCTCTTCTATTCCCATATGAGAAGAGGCCGTCTCTGTTCCAAGTGATCCCAGACAAAACAACATTACATATATCAGCACATACATTAGCTGTTTTAGCTCTTAGCTGGACCTAATTGCAGAAAGGAAATGCATGATAAAGAGAAAGGAAGAGGTGTGGAAAGAGGAAGAGCTTGCACTATATACTTCTTTGCACCCACGATTAAACGATTACATGAGATGCGTGCTTCTCTCTGCTGCCTGGTATTACAGTGGCAGAGCTAGGCCAGCATTAATGTGTTGTGTGCTATGTAAAGACTTCAAGTCAGGGCCATTATCATCCACCCTGCCTTGCTTTTAGAATGTCTCTCGGCTTCATGCTCTTTGATGCCTGTTATATCCTTTTTAGCACACACACACACACCCACTGACAGCTACGTATACACTTGTCTGCTCACACACCCTCATAGAAAGTCACGTACACATTCATACACACGCTGAGCTGCTTTGAAAAGACAAACACACATGTACTGTATATGCATTTGTCCATTTGAGTGTTTCTGTGTCTGTGGCTTTATCTTGATCTGTGTTTGTGCATAAATGTTGTCACTAGTCCTGCCAGAGAGACAAAAACACATGTAATTTGTGTGCACACGTCCATGAATCTTATGGATTTTGTGCATGTGTATAGTTCATTGTTTTTGCTGCTTTTCACCAAAAAAATACACAGAATTTTTAAGAGCGGCATATCAGTTAATAGCACACTTTACCTGGATTATATGTTCCCATATAGCCAAGAGTGTTTTTGTTTTCTTCAGCGAGAAGATGCTGACTGCCGTCGTTTAAAAAAGATGAGTTCCTTCTGTGATTAGCACAACTACTCAGCCTCTGGTTTTGCATCCGAGATTTAAAAAAAAAAAGATTGATCTACTGAGTGTTTGCATTGTCAGTAGTGTTCTAAAAATTTGCCACATTTTTTTGTATTTTGTACTTTTTCAATATCCACAGTGTCTTGATTTTATTTTATAAAAGAATAAGCAAATACTGAAAACATTTAGCCTTGAAACACAATATGGCTCTCAATGTGAATGGTGTGAAGGGATATTCTTTGTTACTTGCAGTTTGGAAAGAATATTTCTTAAGGGAAGCCACAAAACTATTCGGAGAGCATAAATCAGTCTGAATGGCACTCGATCACCTGAGTCAAGCTTTAACAGAAAAAGCAAGGACAGGTGTAGCCAGTATGTACCATCACATTTGAGAGGAAGCAAGGACAGAACTGATTTGAGCGAACGTTAACAGTTCCAGTTGCATGCTCTGTTTGACAGCTCGTACCACTTACAGACAACCCGTGGAAGTAAAATGAAGCAACAACAGACCACTGCCCAGTCTGAAACATTGATTTTGATCATTGATTTTTTTGATTGGTCTACAGCCATACAGTAACAATAAATTAGATATGGGCCCGTCCCTCTGAAGCACAATAGTCAAAAATGGTTAAAAAAGTGCTGTGTAATGTCTATGTGAAACAATTTATGGACATAGCAAGGATTATTTTTTAATACTTTTTTAAAAACTATTACCATTTATATTTCCATTATTACGCCTGTAAAGATACTGTAATGATATGCACTAGCTCATCAGCCATATCAAAGGATCTGTACTAGAGAAAAAAGTGTTTGGAATTCCTTGTAATCACATTAATAAATAATAAACATCTGAGAACGTATATATCATAAAGAGGCTGTGCAAAACCAAAAAGTACAGATTTAATTTTTTTGGCTCTTGCTTTATTGTGTCACTGATGAACTTCCATAGCTGCATTTTTCAGCGTGTGCATGCATGAGTGTTTACTAATGCAGATCTGTATGTCTTGCCTGTAAGTTAAGATACCTGTGTTGAGTGTTTGTGTTGTGTGTTTGTGCGTTCATCCTTTGTAAATCTGTTTGTATAAACTACCTGCGTGTGCGGGCATGTGCATAACCGTCCTCCCTGTCTCCTCTGCTCTCCTCCTGCAGGTGAGGGAGATGCTGAAGATGCGTGACTCCAACGGAGCGAGGATGTTAACACTGATCACAGAACAGTTCATGGCCGACCCTCGGCTGGCGCTGTGGAGACAGCAGGGCACCACCATGACCGACAAGTACAGACAGCTCTGGGACGAGCTAGGTGAGGAGGAAAAACATGCCACACATACACTCACACACACACACACACACACACACATGTGACCATCCTACAAATGTGCACGTAGACTGACACACACACCTCTCACGCCCAGCATGCACGAGTACAGATAGATTTAGCAAGATGGTCGATCAAACCCAGACAGCGACACAAAGGCACACACGCATATTTTTTTTCCTGTATGTTTATTTGTCCTTTGTGTCCAAGGCAGCCCACACACGCACGCACACACACTCTCAGACACACGCACTCATCACTGACAGCCCAGTCTCTCCCCCTCACTGTGAATGCAAGTTTGGCAGCTCAGCGGGAGCGTCTTTGTGAATTACGAGCCGTTTAATGCTGCACATTGTGCCTCATCAAAATCCCAAATATTATGACCTCTGCGATGTTTTCAAACACCTCACATTATATATTTAGTTGATGTGACAGAGTGCTGCTCGCGGTAGTCATCTGGTTTGATATAGTGTGTAGTTCTTTTGACAGATGTACTGTACCTCCAGCAAAACACTTCCTCGCAAACTGCAAAACCAATGAGCCCGTCACAGGACAGCAGTCGTGTTGTCTCCCGTCTTTGTTGTTTCCCTCTAATGTCTCAGTTGATGTTGCTGCTGCTGTTGATGATGATGTTCGTTTTCTCCCTTTGGTCTTGTTCTGCACTTTGTGAGGACAGCGCAGTGATCTCATCTGTTTCAATCCCACGTATTTTTGGAAGTGTGTGTACGCTCTCTTTGAAGTCCACACTTCAAACCCTTCTTCCCAAGTCCTTATCACTCCCCCTGATGTGTGGTGAATGCTGCCTCTCGGCACCGCTCTCTCCCTCTCTCTTTTCCTCTCTCTCTCTGCCTCTTTTGTCTTTCTCCTCTTTGAGCCGCAGCTACTCCTCTCCTCTAGACACAAAGCCATTCCTCATTCACTTGTCCTCACCCATGTCTCCTTGTCCAAATCATCTCCGCTCCCATTTCATTTCCCTTTTTTCTGCTCCCCTCTCTGTTCTGCACCTTTTGTGTTCTTTTTCTTACTTCATGTTCTGTCTCCGTCCTTGTCTTCGTCCTTCCTCCCAAACTCTTTCTGCCTTCACACACATGCATTTGTACGACACAGTCTCTCTCTCTCTCACACACACACACACACACACAAAGTAGAGTCTACATATCTTCAGCAGTCTTGAGAGTAAAATCCCTGAATGTGCTTGCATCCCCAGAGACATAGCCACTTTTCATATTCTGTTTGTTCCAATTTACTCCAAAATGATGTGTGTGCAGTCAGCGTTGCCTCGGGACTAGTTAAGTTCTCTGTTTTCACAGACTTTTGTATTCCAGTGCAAGATGGCGGCAGCATACAAAATGTGCAGTAAAAGAAAAAGAATGTTATGAATGCTGCGCATCTTTGAAAACTGCCTCCAGCTTTCAGTCTTGCATGATAACTGTATTTGGGATTTTTTTATACCTCACTGTAAGACTCATTGCTTTATTGCCACATATTTGGAAGTAGGACAGCTGACTGAAGCGTGTGTGTGTGTGTTTTTATGTTTGTGTATGTCCAGGTGCCCTGTGGATGTGCATCGTACTGAACCCCCACTGCAAACCCGAGCAGAAGTCATCATGGCTGCGCCAGCTGCGCAGATGGAACAGTGTGGACGTCTGCCCCTGGGAGGACGGTAACCACGGCAACGAGCTGCCTAACCTCACCCACTCACTGCCTCAGGGTGCCCATGGCAACCAAGGTCAGGGACTGACAAGTGCAGTGCGTCTGTCAATAACATATTTACTTTGTAATCTCACAGTTGTGAAGATGAGAGATGCTGCTCTACATGTGGTGTTTGTAAACATCAGAAGTGAAGCGTCATGCATGTGGAACGAGGTCTTTATTTAATTCTTGACGTGTCAAACACAGGACTTGCAGTCAGGAAACCGAAGTTCTCGTCTCATGTGAAGCCAAATGTTGGCATATTATTTTAAGACTTATTTGCATTTGATTTGCTGTTTTCAGGTTTCAAAATTATTTTCAACTGCAGTTTGTTTATGCTTCCGCAACAAAACTATTTGGGAAAGTTTAGAAAAAGATCAATGTTCTTGTAAAAAATAAATCCTTTGACACTTGTGATGAAGCAACAAGTATTAGCCAATAAGAGAGCAGCGGAGCTTTAAAACAGCCTTTGTCAGGCCAATCAGAACCTTTTATCTAATATGGGACACATTTGATACAATGACTGACAGAGAAGCATTATTGAGATTTGGAAATTCATATGTCCCATGTTTCACTGCTTTGATTGTGCTGTCTTCAGATCTGTTCAGCGCACTTACACAGCATTTAAAAACTCACATTAAACAGTCCAGCAGGAAAAAAATCTTGATTAAATATGAATCCAGGTTCTGTCACTGCTTTGCCTTTTCACCTCAAATCTTTTTAGTTACTCTTACTTTTAGTTCACTGATTAGCTTTAAGTTAGAGCACTGATGATCAGGCTGCCATTTTTTTCTTGTTTAAATTCAAAGTAAGCAAAGACCTTACCTGCATGTGTTTTCAGCACTATGTCACACATTTGTTGCTCTGATTAGTTTAAGGTTTGTCCGTTGTTGTCCATAAGTGCCTGGGAAATGTAAATGAACTGAGGGGATCTAAACCGTTGCCAGGCTGGAACAGTCTCGGAAAAAAAAACAAAAACATAAAGCATATGTGACATTAGTCAAATCTGAAGCATCATTCTCTGTGCTTCTCTAAACCTGAAAAAAAATCAACCTGTTGATTCTTTGTTTGTTTTTGCATACAGCTCTTCATTAGCTTAGCTTTTGTGCAGCTAACCTAAAAATAGTTGCTCTCTTCCTAACAATTTCTCAGTGTTGTGGACGATGTTTGTCCAAAATTAATGAGTTATTAATAGATATTTTAACGCAAGGTCACTTAAGACAAAAAAAGCAACCCAATGGCTGTGCATGTCGCCTTTATCTGCCTTTATCTGCCTTTATCTCACCATGTCAAGGTGATTTAAACCCTCTCACACCTCCTCCTCACTTCGCCTCCTCCTCTTTCCGCAGAGATGCGCCCCCACAGGACTGTGTTCACACGGGCCATCGAGGCCTGTGACCTGCACTGGCAGGACCGACACCTTCAGCACATCATCGCCAGTGACCTCTATGCCAACTACTGTTACCATGACAACCAGGAGGGCTCCCTCTTTGACTCACGCGGCTGGCCCTTGTGGCATGGTGAGTCCATGTGTATGTAGGTGTACGTGTGAGCGCATGTGTCAGATGAGTTATTTATACTCATAGAGTTGTAATGAGAATGCACTGGAACCAAATGAAGAATACTGGGGCTCAAAGTTACTCTTTTTGCCAGAACACGTCCCAACAGCCTGTGCCAGGGTGGATGCACTGCGCTCACATGGTTACCCAAGAGAAGCCCTCCGACTGGCCATCGCTGTGGTGAACACGCTACGACGGCAACAACAGAGGCAACTGGAGCACTTCCGCCGACACAAGAAAGGTGCAGCTGGTTTTGTTTTAGAGTTTGTCTTTATTTTCAGAAAAGAAACTCACCAGCAGTCATTCCCATAAAGTCATTAAGCATACAAACAACACACACTACCCCCATCCCATGCATAAATACACTTTACTATCAAGGGGAAATAAATATGTGGACAGAAGAGGGAGGGATAAAATTCTCCAAAACTCCTCCAGCTGTGAAGCTTGTTTTTAAGTAATTTAAGTCAATTTAGCAGCTGGAGTAATTAATTGCCTCAAGCTAAAAGAAAAAAACTGTTGCTTGTGTCTCCCTCAAAAGTCCAATTTTCATTTTGTTTTGCCTCATTGTTCTTATCATCGCATTCGATTAAAAACTGTGCATTTTCCTAGTGAAGGTAATTTAATAGATTTTTTTTTTTTTTTGCTGTTGTTCTGTCGTGTGAAATTTTTTACCATCCCTGTGGTTTTCTTAACTTTGCCTTTCTCTGCTCTGTCTTGCTCAGAGTTGCTCCATAAAGGCCACACCTCCATAACCAACATGGAGGGCTGGGTGGGACACCCCCTGGATCCCATTGGTACCCTGTTCAGCACCCTGACAGAGTCGGGCCGAGTAGGAGAGGAGGGATCCAACACCTGCTTAGACCTCTCAGGTGCTGCTGACTGACAGTAGCTGAACCCTGAATCAAACAAATTCACACATTTATATTTAAGAATATCTGCAGTTCTATGACAAATTCTGAGCCATCTAGTATCAAGAAAGATGACACTGTGTGTGTTTTGTGTATGCTTACATACGACAACATGCATACATCAAGTATATGATTTAAATATGATCTGGCATATGCTGCGTAATAACACACTATAAACATGGGTAACATAACTACCACTTACAAAACTATACTTTAAGTATAGAATTATGCAAAAATAAAGAGGACTAAAATTGCGCAAGTATGCAAACATTTGCATGTTTACACATACATTTTTATTAAATTAAATATTTTCAGCATGCTGTGTATTATTCTCAGGAATTGATTTTTAATATATGATGGCAAATTTCATGATTTATTCTCTCATCCTGACCTTGTTAATTACAGTAGTCATTTTTAATATGATGGACTTTTAATTGC
>JAQLOL010000022.1:1520113-1532441 GCA_029783665.1 Naso thynnoides | reverse complement strand
CCCCCCCCCCCCCCCCCCCCCCCCCCCCCCCCCCCCCCCCCCCCCCCCCCCCCCCCCCCCCCCCCCCAGACGAGGACTGGATGACACATGCAATGCAGTCTGCTTCATCATCTCAGCTACAAATCAAAAAATTTCTCAGGGAGTTTTCAAAAGTTGAGCCTCACAGATTTCTTCCTGTAATATCAGACACACAGAATCAAGTTCTTTGTTCTCGTCAAATCTCAGTAGGAGACACTGCACACCAGGTGGAGCTGAGTTTACAGTGATAGTGCTTTTTCCACCTCAAAATGTGTCATCAGACTGTGATGTAAGTGGCACTGAAGCCCTTTACTTAAGTAAAAGTAGCAGCACAGTGTAGAAATCTTCATTTTACAAGTAACAGAAGTAAAAGTCTTGTGTTGCTCATACTTTGTTCACCCTGTTAATGTCAGTGACTACATTATAGAAACAGCTCTCAGTATAATCCAATACAATTCAACAGCACCACAAATTGCAACGTCCTAAAAGAGAAGTCTGAATCAACTCCTCTCAGAAAAAGTTTTAACTTCAATACTACTTCTTGTTTTCATGACCGTGTGTGTATAAGAGTATTTGAATAATTTCTTTGCTTATTATTACTAAAAAATAAACATTTACACAGCATTTTCTTGTTGTAGCTAGTCAAGGTGGAACTGTTTCTTATTTGTTTATATAAATCTGGATATTTTACAGAATATGTCAGATTTTATGACATGATTACATGGTTTGAATTACTTCTGGGGGTTGTTTTGGTACATGTTATTTTATTATCAAATACATATATACTACATTGTTTGAAGTACTTGATGTGACAAGGCGAGACGATTTTATTTATGTGGCATATGTATAGCTCATGTGCTTGATATTAAAGTGCGTGCAGCAAACAATAACATGTAACAAAAGAATTTAAAATATAAATAAATACAAGGAGCCAACCACCCACCGGAAGACAATGAATAGCACGCATGCAAGCCACAGATGTAAACCACAGACATGAACATGAATAGATACATACAGCAAGCTCAAATTGAACAAAGAAAGGTCAAAATAATCTAGAGTAATCCAGAAGAGGGTGAGATATTCTTGTTTGTAATCCTTTGTTTCACCCTTTATTAACAGTGGATCCTACACAACCTAAAATAGGACTTAATCTTACTACAATATTTTCGTAAAACCCTCCCGCAGTTGTAGACACCCACTTCTTTCAGACGTCAAGGTTGTAAAACTACCATTATCAGGGTTATTTTTAAAGACTTCACACACTGAAGTCCCTCCAGAGCCGCTCAGGTTGTTATAAGATAAGACTTTTCACTGAGGCTAAAGAGTGACAACATTTCTTAAACCTAATGCTAGCACTTAAAATTCACACTTTTTCTTATATCTGCACATGGCAACTACAGCACATTTAAGTCTAGGGAAAGACGGTGATTTTAGTCTAGCTAGTTCTTTCAAACCAAATGAATTACAACACGCTGAAATGCTATTATGGAATTTTTGTCGGATGACACAAAAAATAAACTGCTTACCTCAGCTTTAAGTAGAGTAGAGGTTCCTCAAAATTGTACATTACAAATACATTCTACACTGATGTGATAACTATTCCTTCTCTGTACTTGGAACTACTATCTACTCTACAATCTACTTGTTTACTTGTTTACTTGGAACGCGACTTGAGGACTGTAAGTGAGCACATCAGCTCCATCAGTGGGCACAATTACAGAACTTGTTGTGCTGTATCATGACCAAAGTGTAAGTACAGACTCAGCAGGGGGTTGTAGACAGGATTTGGATGACACACACACGCACACACAGACGCACACACTGCTCCCCCCTAGTGTGCTGCTATATCAGGCAGCCAGGCAGGGAGTCAGGGAGCAGTAACAGGGCTATTAGGACTCCCAGGGACCCTATCGATCTCCTCATTGATCCCCTCCCGCCCCTGCTAGTCCAGACAACTGTGAGGGTTTATACAGCTACTACAGGGAAGAGCAGTGCAACACTACAGGCAAGAGCACATGTAACAGGAAAGGATATGGACATGGAAAGAGCGGTAAGAGAGCCACTTAGAAAAAGAGGCAGACACAGAGAATCGAAGTGGGCGTGAGAGTTTGAAAAGTTTAAAATTTTCCTCACTCCTTCTGGCGTTTAACTTCCACTTTTCCCTCACTTTGCCTCCTTTGGTCCTTTCTTTACGACCAAGTTTTAGGATCAATTTTCCTTTCAGCACACACAGCTCACATTTAACATATCTCTTTTATGTTTAATAGCATCTCCAAAATGCTAAAACACCATGGCTGGTGCGTAATGGTTTTTACGGTATAAAGATGTTGGAGCGGAGGAGATTTATAATCTGTGACAAAATGGGGAAAAATCTCAACCTCAGTCCATAGTGAAGTAGAGCATCATGGTTATCGAAACCAGGCAGGCTGGAACCTTCACCCTGCCTACAAATGGATCCCATTAAAATTACATGTGTGACTGTGAGAGACACTTTTACTCAACATGAAGCGCCCACTGGACCGGCTGTGGTAGAATAAAGTGATTGTTTTAGTCAGGCATCTTAAATCTTCTCTTATTTAACTGTTTTCACCAGGCAGTGCTGCAGGGATCTGGCTCACCAGCCGCTGGCACTGAGGAAAGAAACTAATGCAACATCGCCCCCATTGGACCTCTCATGGTACTGCATCTGCAAATGATTTTTAGACATGCATAAGCTGACTGTTTATGTATTAGACAATCATATACACAACCTAATAACTAATACTGAGTGTCATGAGATGCGGTGACAATATAATATGGGAACTTGTGTAGTGCTGACCCTGATGTGTATTAATGACAGAGGGGACGGCAGGTTTTCATCAGAGTCCAGCTGATTAATAACCAGCCCTTCACTCCCTCCCTCACAACTAATGGCTCTCTGTCTCACTCTGTCTATAATTATCACTCGATAATGAGGTCTAAAAGAAGCCATGTGTGTTTGTGTGTACGTGTGTGTGTGTGTGCGCAAGAAAGAGCTTGATTTAGAGGTTTACAGATCGCATGTTAAGTTGACTGTATGTGACACTAAATTTATGAGTCATTACATGTAGAGAAACTCACAAAGCAGAAAAATAAAACTTACTTAATGAGTATTTGTGGCACTTTATGTGAGTACCTCCAGTTCATGCTATTGTCAGCCTACTCACTAGGATAAAATGTTGGTATTGTACATTTCTGAAAACTGCAAGTATGTGCATGTATCACATGTATCATATCAACGTTTCAACAACAAAGTGATGTATGGGTCAGATTAAATGCAGGTACATGTGAACTGATTTTTCTAGAAAGGGAATGGTGGTGGCACAGACATGCAGGTAAAATGACTGGTTGACAGTTGCACTACTTTTTTGCGGCTGTCGGAAGATTTTTTTGTGGTGACAAAGTTGGGTGCTTGTCTGGGGATTGTGTGTTGTTGATGACCAGACCATTCGTTCCAAGTCAAAACACGAAATTTTTCAATATATAACTAAGTGATTTTTTGCCTAAACTTAACCAGACCCACCTCAGTGGGGGTGCTGGGATAATTTTTCAGTTTAGCAGATACAGTAAAGATTTCTGTACAAAAAATATCTTTTCAAATTAATTCGGGAGACTTGGATTTCAGTGGACAAGGTGCATAGATCAATTATATTTTTTTAATTAATTTTTTTAAATTTTCTGTTGTTTTGTCCTTTCTTTCTAAAATAGGTCCCCGGTGTCATTAGTTGTTTAGAGAATATTGCAACAGTGTTTTGCATTTAAACTACAGAAAAATTTTGTCATGCTAAGAATTTATACTGACTTTCAGTTGTCATGGTGGTGAGTATTATTATTGAATTTTCTTTTATTTTGTTGACTGTTTCTTTAATGCCAGGGCCATCAGTTCATCACAACACCTAGGAAAAACTACTGATCAAAACTACAAACAGGTGACAAAGGAAAAGCCTTTAAAAAATGAGTGAACAACTAAATTATGGCAGATGCTTCCATGAGGGTCACCGAATAATATAAGCATAAAAATGACATACCAGAAAATCACATACTATGACCTTCACAGTTATTAGATTTCAAAATGTGCTAGATGAAATCACATGTTGAATAATCCTTTGGATGGATGGTGATCACACATCTAATAAAGCTTCACAGACTATCAAAGAAGTATATCATGCAAAATGTGGTCTTTTTTTCACTTTTATTTCATCACTGATTTATAGCTGCACGGCTGGAAGCTATTTTTGGTAAAAGAGAAAATGTATGTAACTTTTCTTACCGTTTGAGTGAAACAACCCTTTAAGTTTTTCCCCCTTTAACAAAGTTCACTGATCTTGTCAAAGTCATTGTTATCTACTGGCTACTGTTCAGAGTAGTTGTAAAGTTCTAATAGCAAATATTAGAGATGATGTCAACTAATCTGTTAATGATAGAGAACCTCAAAACATTTGTTCCATTTATTCCACTGTTCAGCAGTTTGTCACACAGGTGGAAATCAGATGACAGACAGCTGCCAACAATGTGGCCACCAAAGACCCAAAACACAGAAACACACACTCTGTGATTTTATACAAATATGACAAATCTCAAGATGAACAGAGGAAGAACACTCTGAAATAGGATTTCTTAGCTACAGTAGACCTTTATAATGACATGCACACACACACACACACACACACACACACACACACATTTTAATTCCATGACTAGGCATTTCCAGATGAAACTTACACAATGACACAAATAACACTTGTCTCTGATTATTCAATGACTTTCTGCTTTATGCATGCAACATTCTGCTGTGTCATTCTTGTGTCTTTCATTTTCTTTTACAGGTCAGTACATGTGTGCCAGATAACGACACTGATGATAGACTTATCAGAAATGAACTTTCCAACTTGAGCTTTGAACTTTCAGCCCCTTCATTAAAATTAACTACCATTTTTACTGTTCTGCTTTTGAAAGTACCATATTTTTCCATCTCAGAGACATTAAATATTGTATCAAATGGCTGCATGTGAAGATCAGCCACAACGATTTTGGAGCTGCTTAACAGCTATGAGTGCCACTATCTATGCTCATTACTGCCTATTAAGAAACTATTCCTCTATCTGACGTGGGCATGGAGACACAGGGGTGTGTTAGCTTTTTGAGAAATATCACTCTGGTGCAATATCTCAATAGTATTTAGGTGGAGCTCAGGGGATTAACTCCACACTGATATACTGACAAGGTTTATAAAACCACTCCAATCTCTGAGTGTCAATAACAGCGTGGATAACTGTGTTGCATTCAAAACAAGTGTTGAGGGGGTGTGGATAGATTTCATTCAGAACTGCATCCAAGATAAGCCAACTGCACCATTCATAATGAAGAGGCATGAAGCAATGACTCATGATGAGTAAACAAAGAGGAAGGTGCACAATTAAGACTGTACATTAAGGATGATTAAAAAGGGAAAATAAAGTCACACATGCCACACAACAAAATATATTCGACTAACATTTTGCCTGTACTTGTTCCAGAATTGTTTATATAGTATCCATCTCTGGAAAGCTAAATTTTTTTGACATTTTGAAAGTAATCCATAAAACATTATAATTGCAAGAGGTCGTGATGTATCTGATATGTTCCTAAATCATTCAAAGCATTTAACAACTCACAGCAGCACAGAAGCTTGTTTTGTCACACTGGAACAGGCAATATCTGGTCCATGTGAAGAGAAAACAGACAGACAGACAGACAGACAGACAGACAGACATAACGTCAGGCGTTTTGAGCACCTGACCTTGTTCCAGGGGTGGACCGCTTATCACATAGTTTATTATTCAGTTTTATGTAACAAGGAAGTCATATTTTCACTTCAAAGGAAGTTTAAATGTTACAGCCTGTTATAAGCATCAGGTCAAAAGTGCGTGCTGAGCTTTTAAGCATGCTTGTTTTTGAACAGGATTCACAAAACCTAATGTTTGAGAATAAGGAAAAAAATGAGGCAAATATTTAAATGGGTTAGAGAATTTTTTTAAATATAAAGTCACATAAAAAATAAAGTTTTCATATTTTGCATCCAATTTTACTTCAAATTAGGAACATTTAGGTAATTTACTGCTGTAGATTCACCTTCTAAAACACATTTTGTACCCAAAAAGAAATTTACATAAATGAGATACAGCAGATAAACTAAGTTAAGTTAAGTTTTTCTGTTTGTTGTTTGTCATGCTGTTGGCACGCAAACCAACTTACAGGTCAAGAAAAACAGGTTTATGGAATAATTACCTCATGTCTTTTGTACTGGACCGTTGTTGTGTAATACTGCAACATTTTATTAGCACAGTCTCACACTAGAGGCTTGCTGCCAGCTGAGTGCTTGATGGTGATTACTAAGTAGTAGAGTATTTAAGAAATCTAAAATAAATTTCCTGACATGGACATGGACATAAATATATCCCTTATATCAACTGAGATATTATTTTCTTTTTATTATTTTCTTGTTGTGTTTTTTTTAGAAGAAGTCCATCAGTGTGATGGATTAATAATCAATATAAGAATCAGAGATAACTAATCACAATGGTCTGCTGTAAAAAGCTGAGATGTTATTTATTTGTTTGTAACATTACCCGGTAGTATCGGGCAAAGAAATTTGATCGAAAGAATTAGATTTTTTAAAAATCTATCAACAAAATCTAACAGCTCCAGCATAAAATTCAAATAAACTTAAAAAAATAAAATAAACAAAGAGAGGAAAACGAGAGGGATCAAGTGCAATGTAAAATGTGGATCAGTGCTAAACTGAAGGTATTTAATCAGACTTACATAATATTTGCATTAATTTAAAAGACTGTGAATGACAATATGTAAAAAAGGGATTTACACAGCAAACAAATGAAGAGAAACAACAACAACAAAAATAAATAAATACAACCTTTCACCTTTTTGTGAAATTAACTCTCAGCTCAAAACACTTCCCTAAGTTTTTGTCTCACTTAAAGCCCCATCTCTCTCACTTTCTTTACACCTTAGAATACTACTGTGTTAATATACAACCAGGAGGGCAGGAACATCTCAGTTACCTCCTCTTATGTCTGAAGAGGCAAAGATATTTCCACACAGATTCAACTACAGCTTCATTTGTTTGTACTCAAGCTTGCCAAGAGGACTTATTCATGCTTATGTAAGTTTGAAATTGTCTCTGAACAGGCATCAAAAAGATTTAACAAGACTCCTTACATACTTCCTGCTTGCACCAACACTTGTAAAGGAACTACTTTCCATCAGAGGATAAGGAAGAAAAAGACAACTGGAAACTAAAATAAAACAGTTGGTAAAATGATCATGAATGTGAAGAAGCAGCTGTGGTCTAAGGCCCATTTGGTTGTGCCCGGCGTAGGATTTGTGCTTGCCTGCAGCGGCATCTGCCTGTTGTCCCGGCATACAGAGGAAGAGGACGATTGGAGGGTCATCCCTGCCTACGGCATGATCTCTTTTGGCCTCCTTGCTGTGTTCATCGGAGTCTTCTGGAACATCATCTTGAAGAGCAGGATTTACCTGAGGAGACAGCATGAACGGAACATCCAGATCTACACTATTGAAAGGTAAAAACACCTGTGAGCACAGATATGCTTTAAAAAGAAAAATCATAACAACAGAGAAGAAGCTGCCTTTGAGTTGCATGGCACCTACAGGCAAGATTCACAGGAAAAAGAATAAATGTAGAAGCATTCAAAATATTTAGGGAACAAATAGTTTTGTAACACTTTAGCAAATTCTTCCTATGTAATTGAGTTGATTTGAATTAAACTGACTTTACCTATTAAAATAAATCTCAAACTAATTAAGTAAAGTTACTCTTCCTTTCCGGGGGAATGAATACTTTGTGTACTTTTTTCTAGCATTAAAAATAAATACAAATACAATTTTTCAGATACTGTTTGTTCATATTCTAAAATATTATTTTAACTCTTATTCTACTTTATGAATTTGTTTACCTGTCCAGGGACATTGGATAAAAAATACACCTCAAACTAAACTACACTAAACTAAACTAAACTAAACTAAGCTAATGCCCTCATGTATTGTAATTTTATTTACATATACTTTTTTTTTCAATTGTACTGTCATTAATTGTATTTAATTATTGGACTCATTTCCTCTGCAGACAAAACTGCAGCCCTCCATCATATGAGGAGTCTCAAGTCCTCCAGGTGTTTCTTGATTCGGCCTCCGAGCCCTTGGTTGTGGTTGACGAGGTGGACGTGGTGATAAGCCTCGCTCCTCCTCTGTACAACCAAAACAGCTCGGAGGCTCCAGACTTTACATGGAGCCAGGAGCAGCCCCCTCGGTACAGTCAGGTGGAGCGTATTCAGCTGGGGGAGATGGATGCAGAGGAGTGGAGGGAGGCATTGTCTTCACACTGATGGACAAAACTTTTTTTTTGCCAGCTGAAAGAAGCAGAATGAATGAATATTGTTGATAGACATTACCTGAGCTAAGACTGAGCTAAGAGAGGAGGCTCCTGAAAAATGTGAGATGCTTCAGAAAGGACTGGAAAGGTTGCCTTCCAACTGATGGCCCACAAGGACGTGTTGACACCACCTTTGCGCCATCCGTCAACACTCAGTGCTCAACCTCTGAACTCTGAAATATGTGCTGAATCATAGCTAACAGCCTTGTTTCAGCCCAGGAGTCTTGAAAGAGGAGAAACCTTTTTTCTTGTTTCATAATGGAAGGATGACTTGCACATTTGAGTTTCAAAACTGCTTGGTTGACAAATAACTAAGGACAGTATAAATTCAGATGGATGCATGTCTGAATGGACAAACGGCAATTAATTTTGCTTGCATGGTAACTCGAATTTGTAGGCTACATTATTATTTAAATTAAGCACTCATGTATGTTTACAAGAGTAATACAACTGTTTGTGTAGGAGTGAATGAAGCAACCCCTGTTCAAGGGTGTTGAGTGTTATGTAATAAAAATATTATGTCATTATACTGGAGTGCTTGTGTTCAAAATGTTTATTTCTTATGCCTAATGACTCATAAAAATGTCTTTTCATCCTCCTCATTTCAGAACAATATTTATACTTGATGGTAATTTTCTTACCAGGAATTATAGGTTGAACAAATATTCAAAATTGTATATTAGGTTGATTGTATTTATAACATAAGCCCTCTTGATCGTGCTGCAAGAATAATGAAACTGAGTTACACAAAATCAAATGTTTCCTGTCACAATTTTTAGACAGCAAAAATTAGGGTTATACAGAGAGCTTAAAAATGTGTCCTTTATGTTCCTCAAACAACGCAAGTTGAAAATCTCTTTTGCAAGGGAGATTTGTCCAGGATGCTTTTGCTCCCCTTTTTCTTGCACTGAAGTTAAAGATGTAAGGCTTCTTCTACAGAGTCAAAAGGCTATTTTTCCTTAAACGTTTATGATATCCACGTTGGTGGGCAATTATACTCTGCCAAGATAGCCTAATCGATCCACCTGACGGGTGTGGCATATACTAGATGCTGATTAATGATGGTGTTAATAATGGTGTACCTTTGGCTGCTTATATCACATAAGCCAATGTAACAGATGTTGCACATTTTAAGGTTGCATGCAATGGACATGCCAGCTGTAGAAATGTCAACCAGAGCTGTTTGCCGTGTATAAAATGTTTTTTTTAGTGAATATTTGGCAAACCAGCCTCAAAACAGCAGCCTACGTGTAACCATGCCAGCCAGAAAGCTCCACATCCAGTTTCTTCACCTGCAACAGATGTAAGAAATTCATTTCTGTAGCTCTAGTCATGTGAAGTCCATAGTTTCGTGCCTCATTTTTCCAGGAAAAACTGCACATTTCAGAGTGGCCTTTTGTTGTGAGCAGCCCAAGGCACAACTGTGTAACAGTCATGCTGCTGAGTCAGCACCTTGATAGGCCACATCTGTCAGGTGAATGGATTGTCTTGACAAAAAAATAATTTGAACAAATTTGTGTACAAAATCTGAGAAATAGGCCTTTTATGTACATAGAGAAAGTCTTAAATACAATATTTTATCTTGCGAAAATAGGGGGCAAAAACAAATGGTGTGTTATATGCACAGGATGGCTTTATGAATAAAAACAATCAGTGGTTTTAATTTGGTTGCAGTTTTAATGTCTGTGGTTCATTAAGGGGTGGAATGTGGAGTATAATATTCAAGCATGTTGTTATTTTCATGTGCAGTCTGCAACTTCACCACTAATTGCCACTAAATCCTAAACACAAGATCTCTAGACATTTTATTTGTTTACTATTGTCCCTCTAAAGCCAATGATGTCTTTGACTTGTAAGGCAAAGTAATTTTAGTCTTTGCTGTTTTTATGTTCATGCGTGTGACACTGTGACGTGTCCTAACAAATTGTTTTAATAGATTACGAGCACTTTTGAGCACGCTCAGTTCAGTTGAAAAGTTCACCATAATTAAGCTACTGCTAGTTCAATAATGTTGTTACTTTGCAGGTTGCTCATTTTCATGCATGTTATAAATGAAAAGGGCGGATCTTAATTTCCAAACACCCAGTAAAGTTGAGAAATGTTTTCACCTAATCGACTTATTAGACACTCTGACTCTCAGTGACAAATCAAAGTTGATAAACTGACATTGATTCTCATCCAACCTTAGAAATAACCCCTGACATTATAAAACAGTTGGATGGGGCAATAACCTGTAATGGCTGACAGGTAATGTCTGGCTGACTGAATAAACACATCTTTGCGGATATCCACTGGCACATCCTCAGCTCATAATGACGATGGCAGTAAGTGTGATTATGAGTTCCGGCTCGGCGTGTCTCGTTCAGGCTGTGTAAAGATCAGCCCTCTTCATTCCTTATCTCAACACAACAGCTTCAACACATTTCACACTCGCTTCTAAAGAAGGTGCTGTGCACAGGGAACAAAAGACGCCTTTTCCTCAAGGACGTTTAATTACTACATGATATATAGTATGAGCACAACATGGCGATATTAATTCTGAAAAATGTGTCTAATTAAATTCCAAAATGCCTGAGGGCAACATATGACGTGCAGATGTGTTTTTATTTTTCCCCACTGAACCTGTCCAATTAAATTTTTAAAGAAGGCAAGTATTACACACAAATAAGTTTATTTAGAGTTTAAAAAATTATACTGTGTTAAAATAAGGCTGTAAGCATTCTAAAAGCCCTTAACTGACACATTACAGAAAAATCCCAACAGTAAACAAATCTAACTATACATTTTCTTTTTCAGATCCTATCAGTACACTTGCTATTTTTCAACATTCAAATATTTTGTCCGTAAAAGAAGTCAACATGAGTCGAGACATGCATTTACATTAATTTCATATCAAACATCCACTAATTGCAACTCAGTTCATAAACAGTTGTGATGCAAAGCCAGTTTTATTTTACACTTAGACAACAGTCAGTTTCTTCTGCACGAAAAAACACTGTGACATGCAGAATATAAGACGGCAGGTACAAGCAATATGAAAGGTGAACACTGATACACAAAAACAGCACTGTGAAATAAAAAAATGACTCTGAGGCTTCCTTATTCATTAAGTAGGCCTATTGATAAAAGCATGTTACAAACATGAATAGTCGTCTGCACATGCATGTTTGTCATTTGCATATTTTTCATCATGAATTCATGGCAAAAATTAAATAGCACTCCTGGTTTAGTCACAAAATATTTAAATTTTTCATAGTTGACAGATAATAGTGGTCAAAAAACAGTTGTGAGAACAGTGTACATTATTAACTTTCTTTCTTTCTTTCTTTGAGATATAGCAACATCATTTTGAAAAAGGAAAATGACAGAAAATGAAAAAGAATTTACAAACAAGCAATTTTTAAAAATGGCAGATAAGCACAGGAAAGAGTATTTTTTCTTTGTGTGAGCAAGTAGATGTCTTTGTGTGTGTGTGTGTGTGTGTGTATGTGTGTGTGCAGCATGCGTGCGTTTTCATGGTTGCTCATGTGATGACATTAGGGCCACGGCGTCCTGTCCTCTCATGGATGTTGGAGATTTTCAGGGCGATGGCAATGAGAGGACCCAGCACCACCTGCAGTGAGGAACACAGATCATTCAGCAACAGCTTCTCATCGTGGCAGGAAATGTTTAGAATATGTGAGCATTTTAGAGTATTATAACCCAGTGTTTGTTCAGGTCCATAGCAGATACGCTGCATTGTTGGCTTTCCGATAGAAGTGAGTTTTGAGTAGCGATTTAAAACATGCTACTGATGAAGCTGACCTAATGTCCTCTGGCAGATCATTCCAAAGCCTTGGG
>JAQLOL010000022.1:1509469-1520013 GCA_029783665.1 Naso thynnoides | reverse complement strand
ACGTACTGGTAGCCAGTGCAGGGAGGCTAAAACAGGCGTGATATGCTCGCGTTTCTTGGTTCCAGTTAGAAGCCTGGCGGCAGAGTTCTGCACTGACTGAAGCCTGTCCAGGGATTTCTGATTAAGACAGGTAAAAACACTATCGCAGTAATCCAGACGTGATGAAATAAAAGCATGTAAAATCTTTCCTGTGTCTTTAAAAGATAAAAAACAATCTAATCTTTGACATATTTCTGAGGTGATAAAAACAAGACTGTACAAGTTTAGTCGAAGTTTAGTTTGAAGCTTAAGTAACTATCAAACCAGACTCCAAGGTTTTTAGCAGAGAATTTGATGGTGTCCACTAACGGCCCAGCAGATGACAGAATTTGCTTGGTCATCTGCTGGGGGCCAAAAGCAAGAACCTCAGTTTTGTTATCGTTCAACTGGAAAAAGTTTTGCGACATCCAGCTTTTGAGCAGTGACACAATCTAGTAAAGCACTCAACTTCCCAAGGTCAGTGGCATTTATGGGCAGGTACAGCTGAGTGTCGTCAGCATAAAAATGAAAAGATACGTCATATTTTTGCATTATGTGGCCCAGGGGGAGCATGTATAACAAGAATAGAATTGGTCCCAGGACAGACCCCTGCCGCACGCTGTACTTCAGTGAGGTGAAGGAGGACATATAACCCTAACTACAATGGTTAATAAGTACATTTTTGAGCACATTGAACTAGTCTTTGTCTCGTTTGCAAGGCAGCACATATTGGTATCATTTGAGTTCGAGGCCCTTAAAACAAGATGTAGATAAACTGATGACTTGACAGATTACACAGCACATAACCTAGTTTGACTGATGCAAAGCCAGCCTTATAAAAACTCTAAGAGCATGAATATCAGGAGTTTTTAACAAAGACATTAGCCTATTTTGTAAACCAGTTCTTGCTTTTTGTCAGAGATGATACATTCCATAAATGTGTAAAACAAAATTCCAGTGGTGTAATAAAGATATTATGAAGTATGGGGACATGTTGAACTGCTTCACGACAGGTGTACAATCTCAATCAGGGCACCAGCAGTAAAATATTTGAAAGCATTTGAAACTTGTATTCAGATTAAATGAAAAAGATTTGAAGCATTAATAAAGAGGAAGAGACAGGATTTGCATTCAGCAGTACATGAATGTGAGCTGCTGAATGATAGGACATGACAAAGATGTTTTGTGTTACGATGTCATTTCGATCCTTTTACTGCACAGAGTTGTGAGATGGAATAAAATAAACACACCCACATTTTACAGCACAAGCATACATTTTAACAAGCACACTATCTAATCCAACATCCAAAACAACAAGGGAAGCAAGTGTTCCTAATTACTCCAAAGTCTACAGGTCAATCAGCTTCAGCAGTGTCACATGAAGTTGCATCATACACCATTACAGCATGAACATGACATGGCATTTCACCATCACAGCACGTCCCTGAATGGTATTTTCTTCTACAATCTACATTTGAATCCATTCGACACAACGTAATCAACTGAATCCAAAGAGAGAATTATCTGCTTAAAAGCAATTCTAATGCTTTTGTTTGATACAGGTTAATAAAGATTAGATTTTATCTGTTTTATAGCGCCTTAACTGGTAGAATATTGTGCATCAGATTCATTTTCGATGACTGAGCAATATTTTTTAGTTCATTACATTGTAAAGTAACAGTCCTGCCAGAAACTTATATAAAAAACAAACAGAAGACAACATGCTGTACGTGCACACACAAGCACAGTTACTTTTCTAATTCACATACACACGCGCACGCATACACACACGCACACACACGCACACACACACACGCACACACACTCACACATGTTTGTACAGCTATCTTTGTGGGGCCTTCACATTGACTTCCATTCATTTGTACAGCCTAACCCAAACCCTAACCCTTACCCTAACCCTAATCTTAACCAATTTATGCCTTAGCCTAACCTTGACCTAACCTCAATTCATACCTTACCTATAAACTTAAGTCTTCACTCGTTATGTTAAAGTTGTGAGGTCCAAGATTTTGCCCCCACAGAAATCGTCAGACCCCACACCGTGAGCTAAAATTCAGGTTTAGGACAAACACACACAAACACACACACACACTTGTTCTGTACCTGTGTCTCTCTGTTGTGTCTCTCAGGGTCTCTCTCGAAGCTCTCAGCATAAATGCGGATGGTGGCACCCGTCCCTCCACCGCTGCCGCTCATCCGAAACACCAGGCGGGCTGCATCACTGAAGATGATCCTTAAACCCTGGAAGCATATAAACAGTGTTTTCCTCATCACTCAGTATCATGTTTAGTTTTAGTTCACTTATTTACCCTCTCTTTTAAAAATATGCCCACCATAAGTTTGCAGTGACAAAACAAAACAGAGAAAAAGCCCTGAAACCCAACATCTGCTGTCACTAACAGCTGGCACCAAACTCATATTATCATGTTAACGATAAAATGCAACTAAAAAAAAGCAGCTCACATACATTTGTAGATAACCCGCAGAAGTTTGTTACATCTTTCATAAATTATTAAACTAATGGACTGATAAATAGATTTTCAGCTAATCCTATTAGCACTGCATGAAAAACTAGGCCACCATTTATAACTTTGCTTAACACACAACAGAAAAACTATAAGCTATATCATTTAAAACAAATCATTCAGTTTTTGTGATTATTATCTACCCCTATAATTTGAATAAAGTTCTAAAGTACTGAAAAGCATTATTCAGTCTTTTCAAATCATCAAATGAGCAAAACTGGCGATATAAAATCTTCAATATGTAGTAACTGCAAACACCCACTAGATGTCACTATCATTGTGTATTTTGATGGGACTGTGTTGACTATTCCCTTGACATTTTACTACATGCTTGCATCCCTCTTACTACAAAGTTGCATAAAGTCACAACTATTTCAGTACTTACGTGTTTTTCTAAAAAGCTTTAATAAACTCATTTTACTGTTCAGGTGCATTAATAACAAATGGTTAAAACAAAAAATATAATCAAATAAAACACGGTGCAGTGTCAGTGAAATGGGACACCATTATAAGCTATCTCAAGCTTGACAATACAGGCTCATATACCAGGCAGATAGCACTTAAAATATGTATTTACTAACACGGAGCAACTCAGAGAGGTTTTAATTTCATCAGTTTTTTTTTCAGATTCAGACAGTCAAGGAGAATTTCACACCAAACAAGGGGAAAGAAAACTTCATATTTTTAAAGGTCGCTTTGAACTTCACCTTGACATTTTCTAGAAAAACAGGATATTATTGCATTGGGGTAACCAACTACAACTCCTGCTGTCTGACATAATGAAGATAAGACTCTGACTAATGGATGTGTGATGACTCTTATCTGTCTCAAATTCCACAGTGCCTCTTCCCTTATCCCATTAGAGAAGGAGTCAAGCTCAGGGGAAAAGACAGCAATATGTTTTGAGTGGAAACAAGGAACATGAAAAAGAAAACTGGCCCAGTGTTCCATAACACACCCAAGGCACTTTTTACATGTCATGTGACTACCTGATTGCATGGGCTCTAATTGTCCAAAGGAGTGCTGACAGAACATTTATTATTATGGGAGTTATAGCAGTAAAAGTCAAGTGGGTGCACTGCCCAGTTTCCACATCTCACATCAACAACATCCTCAGTCTATGAATCAGCTTCATCTTTTATAGAGTGTGGTAATAAAAGTAAAGTAACTCCAGCCAGCTCACTTTCCTCCTAATCTTACTGTGGCTGCGGGTGAGGAAAGACAGAGATAATAAGGGATGTCTGTCCGTCCGTCTGTCTGTTGTTCTGTTTGTGAGTGTGTCAGCTCATCTCCAACAATAGAGTAGCAGTTATCAGGCTGACCAATGCCTGTTAAAAACAGTGTCGGCTGCAAAGCTTAGGGGCCTCTGGGGAAGCACATACCAACTACAGATTGTCTGTGGGTCTGTCTCTGACTGTCTCTATAACTACGACAGCATAATCACTGGATGCTACTAAAAGTTATGAACCTTAAAAACCTGAACTTGAATATTTGGCATCTGATAAAAAAGATAAAGATAAAGACAGAGATATAAACATATCAGGACCTAACAGAAATATAGAATTTCTGGGTTTAAAAAAAAAAAAGCATTAAAATTGGCAATAAAATACAAAAATGACCAAAAAGTCCAACCTCAGTATCTGTGCTCTGACTGTGCGGCAAAGTTTACTGATTGTATTCTGGCTATTGCACTTTCTGCTACCGACAGGCAGCCAACCAAGCAACACATCATTAAATAAAAGGCCTTTCAAGCATAACAACACCTGTGACAACAGCACTGCTGCACTCTTTAACACATTATTTTCATGGCCATGCAGGCTGAACTTGGGGTGTAAATGAGCGAAGCCTGTGCTAATAGTGCTGGTGAGCGCAGCTCAAACTGGCAAGCAACGCCGGCTAGCAAGAACGCTATAGCTAGCTGGTAAGCTTGCAAGCCTTAGCTACAGCTAAAATTAAATTTACTTGTTAATTTTTCCCTAGCTGTTTCATCCAAATGAAAAATATCTCTTTTATTTTTGTTAGTTTAGTTATTATCCCACATAATTACATATACCCACAGTTAATTTATGGAGAAAACATTAGGATAAACTCTTCATACAGGTAGCCAAATCAGCAAATATCATTAGATTCCATCTTAGCTTCAGACATCTTATGTGTGTAATTTAAGTGATTCTGTGTGGCTAAGTTACTGTCTAAATCACATATTTATAATTTATTTGACATTAATAACAATATGAATAGGCCAATTAACAGTAAAAAGACACCTAGCCCACCAAAACAGATACGTGCAACTTCAATAAGCTATCTCTTTCTAAGATATGCAGAATGAATTCAGTAGACTACAAGAGAGGGCTGTCGTGCCACTACTATGCGAACCCCCCATACTTTACGTGTTTGGTTGTGTTTGGCTGTGTGTGTGTATGTGGGTAGGTGAAACACACTTCAAACACACTTGCTGTGGAGAGACTGCAAGTGAGACGACAGCTGATATAATTCTGTCCTGGGAGGAATGTGTGCTGTAATAACACACACTGGGGCAACTGGGATGCTGAGGATTTGCCAGTGAGGTTAAATCACATTCTGGGGTCACTGACTAACTAGCTGCAGACCAGCTGTAACCATAGTAACACGGTGGAGAAACTCACAGCGGGATGGCAACAACCTTGCCAGCAAACACAAATGTGAACACGTGTAGGTCATACAAGTGTATTTATGCACAGGGACAACTGGACAGATGGACAAACAGATAAAACAAAGTGTGAGTATGTAGCTCTAGGTCGGGCAGAGGCGAAGAAGTGTTAACGCCAGGGATGAGTTTCCCCCAAGTCAGAGGGAGTCAGCTGAGTAAACTTCACAGAGACTGAGAGGGAGGAGAGGATGGAGGGAAAGGACGGGGAAGTATGTACTGACTGAGGGAGTTATCACTTTATGTTGGGATATGTGCTGTATGAAATATATGTGTATGTGTGTGTGTTTGCAAAAGTTTATGGTTTAAAGATGGAAGATAGACTGTCGTGTCCAAATATGGAACCTCTAATGAGACACTGAAGCTTAGCAGGTGGTCTGGTTCGTGAGAGGCTGATGAGTGAGTGAGTGCATGGGCATGCGTATGAAGAAGGTGTTAGAGAGAGTTTGTTCATGTTGAAGATGTCTTCAGGCAGACAAAAAAAATCAAGGACATGACCTAACACAGATAACAAATGCAAGACACACTGCATCTTGAAAAAGATAATAAAACATGAAACAAAACACCCACTAGTTCTTGATGGCTGCTAAGAACCATACAGTTGTGTTAAGTGTGTGTGTGTGTGTGTGTGTGTGTCCCACTGTTTCCTCAAGGGGCAGCAAAGAGCTCATCCCTCACTTAAAAACAACTTGCACACATTGTCTTGAGGCATTCACGCTCATGTAGCAGCATGGTATTTACTGGTATCCATCACACAAACAGGGTGATAAATTTCTAGCAGGATGACCAGCTAAAGACAAAATGCAAATGCCACTTTTGTGTAGCACAATGCATATCATACATCTGCTGAAAAAATACACACAGTTTACCTTGTACTTCCTCTTTATAGTATAACTATTAGGTTTATCTCTGTCACATCAAAAGAACACATTTTTGCCAGTCTTCTGGGTTTAATTTCTGGTAAAGTGATGAAAATGGGTATTACAGAGGCAGTACTTATTCCTCTTATTCCTCCTACATTTCTTTTCAGACACACCTGGTTTCGGGCCACTGATCCATCCACAGGGTCAATGTACTCAAAGTTGTCGGCTTTCTCCACACTGTATATGTGGTCTCCTACAGCAAACTTTTGGTTGGTGAATGCTTTGTCTGATAGTACTGCCTCCAGATCCCTCATCAGGTAAAAGGCTGCACGTGGGTCCAGGCCTTCATAGTCAAACCTGACAAACAAACATACAGACACATAAACAATTGGTAAGAAATTTGTCCATCATACACAAACTAGTGCAAGAAAACCATGGTTAATGTAACACAAGGATAAGCTTTGAGGACAAAAATGAGAACACACATTTAAAGTGTTACTTTTTGGCACAAGTTTTTTTTTTCTAAATTACATTTTCAAGAAAGTCTGAAGGTCTAATGCCTTATGATCAACAAAGTCAGTATGGTTTTATAGTACTGGTACTTAAAATGGCCCAAAACTGCCAGAGGCAGGGCTTTTTTAGTGTGATTGATTTTCCTCAAAATGATGATAACTGTTTATTTTTTACAGACTTTTTTTAGGTTCTGGTCCATGGCCTGTCCTGTATGTCCTCCCTGTCTACACGTTGTGGGAAATGTGCATTGGATTAGGAAACCTCTGGGAACATGAAAAGCTGCAGCAACTGTCAGTGGGAACATTGACTGTGGTAACTATCTGTGCCTCTCACAGAGGGAGGGTTAAAATAAGAACAAGTGACAAACTGTGAGGAGGACTGGAGGAGAAATGGACGAAGGTGAAGGCCTGGGAGACATATTTGGCTTTGGTAGGGATACAAGAGTTTGAGACTTTAGGGAAAAAGGACTTAGCCCAGCGAACATTGGTCAGCTGGTGACGTCATGTCCCTGTCTAAAAATGGTCCCCGTCAGATCCTTTCTTACAAACCAGGAATAACTGCGATGTAAAAAGCAAGGACGAAACTTTGTATTTTGTCAATAAAGACAGTTTTATTGGTGATTTGGTTAAAAAAAGGATGTGATCCGGCATTTACACAAAGATCGCTACAAGTACACATTTTTCCTTGACAGCCATGTCTTAAAATATAAAAAAACATGTTTATGTCATCTCGGTGTATCTACATGAAAAAAAAAAAATTCTGTCTCATTGTTTTAAGAATGGGATGTCTGAGCTTAAGGTAACAGCCAAAACAGGAGAGAAGTTTGACTTTAGGTGATTGAGTATAAATAGCGATACAGTCCATATAAACAACAGATATGTGGTGGCTGAGTGGATAAAGCACAGAACTCACACCTCGGAAAATGGATGAGGTTTGATTTATTATTTCCAATTTTTTGGTTGTGTAAAGCTGCTGACATGTACATAAACTTAATAAGAATAGCTGAATAGATGCGCTTGTGGTGTGGTCAAACATAGGTCACATTATGACGTTGCTAGGATGTCCACGAAGGACATCCATCTGACAACCTGGTAATGTCACAAACATCTTCCATTTTGAACTATTTCTGAGCCATATTGGGATGTCTTTATTGGACATTTAAATTAAGGTTTTTCAATGTTTTAAAGCTGAGGTAGGCAGTTTATTTTTGGTGTCATCAGGCAAAAATTTCATAATAACCTTTCAGCATATTGTAATTCGGGTGGTCTGACAAGAACACTAGACTTCTGCACCTCTATATGACTCTGTATTCAGACATCAGGAAATGAAGACTATGTTGGACACTTTGCAGCCAATCATGGATCATTTCAGAGGGAACATTGGACACTATAGGTAGATGCGCATTAATGTCCCCTCAGCTCATGAAAGCCTGATACAAAGGTGAACAACCCAGGAGGAAAAGTTGCTCTTCCAGCTTTAGCAACAACTTCATACACAGCAATGCAACCCAAAAACCAGGACTATCATTTAAAAGAGAGAGTGACAACAAACAAAATAAAACATGAGCCAGGTGAAGGCTCTGAGCTACAGAGCAACAACAGGTAGGAGAGGGGGCAGAGCAGTTGCTTCCTTAGGAGTCTCATGCTACAGCTATTTTGATTTTGAGATGTTGCATACCTCAGCGTTAATGTTTGCTAGGAAGTCAGTCTCAGGGCTTGTAGTTTTAAATAAATTTATTATGAAATAATTCAAACTAGGATAAAACAAGGATAGACCAAAAAAACAAACAAACCAGCATTTAATCAGAAAGAGAGCAGCTCACCGAATCCATTACAGTAGCACAAAAGGTTTATTAAGGCCTCTCACCTGCAATAGTAGTTACGTCCAAACTTGGCCCAGTGTTCTCTGACGATCTGCTGCACACCCTGTTTCCTGGCAGCCATGATGGACAACCACACCAACACCGACCACAGGCCATCTTTCTCTCGGATGTGGTCTGAACCTGGAGGAGAAAGATAACACCAAAAATAGCATAAAGTATACTTTGTGGAGATTAACTGAGGTGATGGGAGATAATAATAATCATAACAAACCCCTGCTATGAGCCTAATTTAGCTTTAGTGACATGCAAGACATCCAAATTTAAGGTTTTCATGAATTATGAGAAAATGTTTGGCAGTCCATTAGCTTCACTTAGCACAAATACAAGCAACCATCTTGGTTCTGTCCTGGCCAAGAAATAGTCCAGCATATAACCTCCCGTGAATCAAATGAGACAAAATTATGTAATGTTTAGTTTGCATAGCTATTTAGACATCTTTATCTTTGAAAATAGTCAAGCTGGCGCTTTCCCTCATTTCCAGTTTTTATGCTAAGCTAAACTAACCAACTCCTGGGTCCAGTTCCACACTAAGGAGTCAGATACGAATGTGATATTGATCTTATTACGTAACTCTCAACAAGAGTACAAATATACGTATTTCTCCCAAAAAAAGAGACTGGAACTGCAAAGTTTCTGCAGGAACCTCATGAAAAAATCCATTAGCAGTCATAAATTCTTGTTTTGGTTTATACAATCAGTTATTGATCCACATGTTATATCATGCAAATAGTGTCTGTTGACTGCATGTGTGGTTGTTGTGAAGGGTTTTGAGGGCTGCAGCGCCCTCTCCTGGATATTTAGCAGCAGCAGCTGCAGTGTTACTGCAGAGTAAACATGACATGGCATAAGGGAGACTGCGCTTCCCCTGGTGCAGCTTTAATTTTCCTTCTTTGTTGTCTTGGAGACTGTTTGTAAGTGTCATGTTTGTTATATTTCACATGTTAATAATATATTTTAAGGATACAGTTGCTCTTTTGCCCAAAATATGTCAGATAATCAGTTAATTGATAGCTTGATTGCTGGCTTGGCTTTAGACAATCATTAGCACAGTGACTCAGCATGTCCTGTTTTTGTGCCTTGCATTGTGTTTACCGTATGTATAATGATAATATTCTATTTTCTCTTTGCTATTTGTGGTTTTTTGCAGTTTTACAAAGTGAAATTGTGATTCTCACTAAATCCAAGAGAAGCTACACCTTGTTTTAAATTGGACAATTTCACACTGTTAGCTAACTGTCTAGCTTTGAACACAGCTACTCATTGCAATATTGTATACAAATTATAACATAGTTTAAGTTAGCTTGGTACTGTGCTACAGGAGGTCAGAGAGTGCTTGGGATTTTAGATGCACCATTCCCAGGCAACAAATGTCTGCTGCTCCCCACCCTAAAACACACGCACGAACACACAACCAGAGGAGTAGCTCACACCCTTAATCAGTCTCCTTCACTGGGGAGCCATCAGTCTGCTCTTGAAAACAGCTGCACAGTAAAGGTATCTGTTTGACATTCTAATGAGATTGATAATGTTAGCAATGTTTCCACAGCAGAGTTTTAAGCAAAATATAGACTCAACTTTAAGTTACACATACATTTTTTTTTTTACAAAAAAAACATGATGGCATCTTCAAGTCTATTTTATAGCAAGCACCATTTGTTGCTGTTGTTTTTTCCACCAAACACTGACAAACATGACATGTGCTTACTTGCCCTGTGTCTGACTCTAGTAGTATACAGCTGTTAGGAAACTGACAGTTGTTATTATTTAATCCCTGTCTGGCTGTCTGTCTTTGTCTCTCCCTCTCTCTAAAAGAGACAGAGGGGTCATTTATAACATATAAATCTAATTATTATCCCACCAAAGCACAACCAGACTTTTTTCCATCTACACTGTCAAGTATGTCATAATTACAGCTTTTTTTTCCAGCTCAACTCTTACACTCACCGTTATGATGTTAGACAAAGGTCACACACGAGTTATTAAAGACATAATGATGAAACAAGGAAGTGCTCAATCAGTGTTCAGATAATGTTCTT
>JAQLOL010000022.1:1472396-1482749 GCA_029783665.1 Naso thynnoides | reverse complement strand
ATACAATATGATGACCACCCCACGGTGTAACAGGAGGACGCTCAATAAAAGAGTATGTTAATTAGAGAGAAACATGGTGAGCAACAGTATCAAAGAACGGCGGGCACACGGTTCAGACAGACCAGCAACAAGTTCTTGATCTTTCACCGTAACCATAGGTACGATACAGCGTGAGAGCCACACCGGTATCAGCACGTTAACCATAAGTAACATGAAATAACAGCAGAGAAATGCCAAAGAAAAAGTGAGTTCAAAGTAACTAATAAACAGTTTTGCTGTTATAGTTTGTCCACTAGAGGGCACTGACAAGGTTACTTTTCAGCTGCAAAATATCCATGTTTTATTGTATTTTACTTAATGTCAATTTAGTCAAAAAAAAAAAAAAAATCGGGTGAGGTTTCAAAATTGTGAAACATTTTTAACTCTTAAAATATCAGCAGCTCAAACATCTAGTTGGGCTCTAAAAGTTTTTTTTTAATGACAACAAAATACTGGTAACTGTGTTGCATTTACTACCTTTACTAAACTTATTAACTTTAGTCGCACTTTTTCCCCTGATTATAAAAATCTATGAATTTTTAACTTTCTTTTCACTTAGCTACATCACATGAACCTATTTACACTGTGATGATGAGCTGAGTACTGCTGCAACTTGGGACTTTGCCTGGATCATTTTTTCATTTGAGGAGCTGCTTTTAGAGCCTGTGTAGGTAAAAATGTTGATGTACAGCAACACCTCAAGTAGCGTGCAACACATCTGAGTTTTTTTTTTTTTTGCCTGTTTCTTTCTTTTTATCCACAAAGCAAAATGGCTGAGTTCAGATATATGAAGTTTTTGCCCCTTTTTAATGTAATATGACCAAATTTGCAATAGTAAAAACAGTGCTGCCATTTAAGTACATCATTACCTGCCAGAGTGCACCGACAGATTTATAGTTTACTTTACAATATCCCCCGTCATAAATATTTTGGTCAAAATTCTTTAATAAATAAATTGTTTATGTTCCAAATTTAAGCTGACATATAGTTTTTAAATAAAAAAAAAATCAAATATCATTATCAGTAGAGGAATTTGTTTTTCAAAGTAAGTTTTTTGATATTTAATAGTTCTTTCTGAATGTAAACATTAGGTGGACATGAAACTTGAATGGGACAAACCAACTCACTTTGCTCCATCTTTACTGTCAAAGGAATGCAGATCCAGCACTTCAGAGAGATCCACCCTGTGGAAGATGATCACTGGTTACTTTACTTTTTCAAAAAGCGTTATTCATAATTAAACTACATTATTTATAATGCAACTATGACACAACAGTGGGTCATAAACCAAGCCAGAGATTTCAGCCTCAGCCACAAGTTGGCTTAAACTAACATTAAGGTTAACCGAGTGAACTGGGGCTGGTTTTGCTGATTAACCCCTCACTGCACGCCATCTTTCATCTGTTCACCCTGTCTGAGCTCTGCAGGGGGCAAAGCAGATCGAAAACACACCAAAACCTTTGATACACGCTGCTTGTATTAGCCAGATGCTACCCGGGTCCAATAACATGCTAACACTGAGGCTGTATACACACATGTATTTGCACTCACACACATTCACACATTTGCAACCATGTCGACCTGAAGACCCGAGGTCAAAGAGCAAAGACTTTTGGGTAACTGGACACCATTGAAGGTTTGGTGTTTACTCAGGGTGCAGCAGTTTGTGTATGCATGTGTGAGTGTGTGTGGGTGGGTGTGTGTGTGTGTGTGTGTATGTGTGGTTGCTGGGGGTTTGTCTTGAACAATGTCACGCCTGACCAGCTTCATCTTTGATATAAAGATCTGAGCAGGAGCAGCATGTGGAGTTCATCTGTTAAACAGACAAAGCAGGAACCTGCTACGAAAATAAACTTACCTCGACTTCTGAGTTTCTAGAATCTTCACGAGACCATTTATAGACCTGAGAGAAGAGAAAAACGTTTCATAATTACTTACAGAAATGATGGGAAAAAAAAGAATGTTGTTTTATTAGTCTATTCTCCTGGAACTTGTTTTTTTTTTTTAAATGAATAAAGGAAGCCAAATGTTGTCCCAAAGATGCTCATTTATAAGAATATAGACGAACTAAGCAAAATGCTACAAGAAAAACTGAGTTGATAAGTAGTGAAAATTTATGGCACTGACCTTACGGCATTTCTGATTTGACTGAGTTCCTCCTCATTCACCAGGTCTGTCTTGTTGATTATTGTCAGGTCAGCAACAGCAATTTGTCTAAAATGACATTAAATGCAACATCCTGTTTATCTGGTAAGTGACACAACCTGCACAAACCAACAACAGAGACGGTAATAATAAAAACCTCAAGATCATGTGTGAGGACGCTGAAATCAGCTACATCATGAAGTCACAGCTGTGCTCTCGTGTGTAACCACAGCTAAACAGACATCTCTCATTAAAAAAACTGTGTGTGTCTGTGTGTTTGTGTGTGTGTGAGTTTTCATGGGTGGCAGCGAGCAATGCATGCCCCACTCAAATGGGAGCTGAGAACTGTTTAGTTTGGAGGTGAAAACACAAACAAAGACCAAGAATGCAAAGGGGTCGTGCAACTGGTCTTTCTTCATCAGAGTATTTGTTCAACAACAACAACCACACAGCTGCTGCAAGAGACAAACAGAGAGACGCCCAGGGAGACAGACCGGGTGACAAGTTTGTTATGAGGTTTGTGTGGCGGATACCGATGGGTTTGTTCAGCCTAGTAAACATGCACAGGGTTATTTTTTAAAATGAAGCATCTTCATCCTGAAAAAGTTCTCTAATAGATGCGTTGTCAGTGACCAAGAGCTGCATCTGTGTGTGGACAGAAGGTCAAAACTCAAAGAAAAATGTTCTGCCATGTTAGAAAAATGGTTTGTACTTGTGGACTAGGCCACTGACTTAAAGGAGTTCAGTATTTTGGGGAACATTTAAATTTGCTGTCTTATTGATGACACACCAATTAATGTCTGCATGGTGAAAATGACACTTCAACCAGCAGCAGGTTAGTTTAGCTTAGCGCAAAGACTGGAAACAGGGAAACAGCTGGCTTGTTCCTGTAAAAAATTTTTTTTTACTTAATTCGTTAACCAAACAAACACAAAAAAATGTAAAAATGTCGGTGTGGTTTTCCCTCTGTAAGAAAGTGAATGGATGCGTTTCCCAAACTTTCAAAAACACATACAGCAAACATACCTGGCTGCTTCATTGACAAGTCCATCTTCTTTTTCCTCTGTTAGTTGCTGCAGGAAGCAGAGATACTAACTTAGATATGCACCTGTAAACTGAACTGGAAAAAAAGGATTTAAAAGTGCCAACTTTAAGAACACTATAATAAAAATATTAGCAATGTCTGCAACATCTAACGCAAGGAGTGACAGATAAATTGATGAAAGAAAGGCCTGTGTTTCATTTTTGTGGACCTAATAACTTTCTGAACACATGAAACCACAAGAGATCACTCTTCATTTTCTTCACCGGGGATGCAGCCTTTTCCGAAACAGTTTAATATGGAACAACAGACAGGGCAGGGGGTGGTAATCTGGATCCGACCCCTGAGTGTCAACCTGACATCAACCTGTCACTGCTTTATTTCTGAAGGAATGAGTTAGAAAAATATATTTAAAAAATGTAATAGAATGGCCACTTGCTGCTTTTTATCCAGCAACCTCAGTGCTGAGAGACAAAGGCCTTTCAGAGGGTGTGAGGGACAATAACTCAAGCTAACCTGAAGCCCCCAGATGAATGGATATCTCATGGGACAGATGAGGGAAGGCAGGTGAGTGGTTGTGACAGTCCTATTACAACAGTCACATCTCTGATATCAATTACCGTACTCCTTCACTACCAGTTAACCTCTCCTTCTTTCTGTCATCATTTCCTTCATCTTGCTTTTCTCCAAAGAGAAGACAGACCTCAGCACCTCGGCCATGAAATGTGTCACCTCACTGAGCATGACACCTTCAAATTAGAGCCTATTATCAAGGTGTCACTTGTCCTGTTCCTTTTAAATACCACAAGGAGGGCAGGATGTCTGTGTGTGTGTGTGTGTGTGTTGTTATGCAGTGGGTAGGGGTGTTTACCAGCAATCTGACAAGTTTTAACAGCTAACTTTGGAAAAAAATGACAAAAACAGCAAAATTTCATTGATTTCCCAAAGAAGCCTTTTGAATGTCTTCTCATCACACACCTGCAGTCCATACTTGGCGTCAATGACGGTGACGATGCCTGCAGGATGAACACATAAAACTGATCAGTAATCCAAATGTAATGTTACAGCCTGTGCACATTCTTTATTTTTTATTTAATTATTTATTTTGGGCATGTTCATATAATCAGACTTCATCACACAAAATTTCAGTATTTACAATACTGCACATGGCCGAAAAGGGCATGGGAGAAGCTAATAGCTTATCAGATTCCCGCCCCCTAATTCTCATCTTACTTGCAGATGCATTTTGGTGTTTAGTTGGTCTAAACCACTTTCTCTGAGTTATCTGAAGCACAATTTTGGTCTGCTGGCCTGTGACAACACATGTAAACAGCTGAGTATTTAGAGTGAAGAGCGAGATGCCACAGACACACGCACGTACACACACGCACATACACACACACAACCAAGAAAACAACAGATACACAAACAAAACAATATGTCATCTCTACAAACAAGATGGCAAAATTTGGCCAAATCATAAAATATGTCTCTTCAAATTGAATTACAGCTTGAGCTCTTACAGCCTTAAGTATAGAAATCTTCATTAATCACATTTTCATCTGATCTGGTCTTTAAATGCAGAAATCCAGTAATAAAAGAAGCCTTCCTGCAGGTTTAAAAGAACTGAAACAGTTAAACTGATAACACTGAACTCTTAGTGTAAATTGTGTTGGTATTTTAAAGAATATTAGTCTTATTGTTAAAAAAAAAGTATTTTGAAGTTTAAAAATGTGATCTGATGTGTGTGTGATGTGACTTTAAAAATTCAGCACCACCATTTAATAGTGTAATGTTCTCAAATGGCACCATCACAATGCATTGGTTCTCTTTGTTACCAGTCAGACCAGTGACGGCTGAGAAGTTACATTTGACACAGCAAACAAACAGACTGAGAGCTTTCCATCTAGCCATGTCATTGCATGATGGACAAAAAGATGCTGCATCATTACCAATAACTCACCATCCAAGTAGATGTCACTGCCGAGCTCTGCGTCGACCCAGAACATGGAGGCCACAGCTCCTGTCAGAGGATATTCACTGCTCTATTAGACTGTAAACAGTAAACATACAAACTAAGGTGTTTTCAAAACGTCAGGATGGACATTAGGGCCACATGTATCTTATTTCCCATAAAGCCTTTAAAATAATAGAGAGAACTAAACAAATAGGCAAAATGAGAATGATGGATGATCAAATATAAACTATAAGACGTCAGAGAAGACTGAAACTATTTTCAGGTTTGATATCTGTTAAAGGAGTTAATCTACAATTTTCACAATATTTTTGGGAACTCAAGTGCAAAACCTAACTAAAGTATGTCATATTACTACCGGTTTTAAAAAGGACTTTTTAACAATTAATTTGCAGACGTCTTTTTAATTTTGTAAATGTGTCATTCAGTCTATAAAATGTCTGAAATGTGACATATACCCATTTCTGTTTCAAGTGCAAAGCAACATGAATATAAATATTCAATCTATAATAATATAAAGCAGAGAAACACACATCAGTACATTTTAGAAACTGAAATACCTTTTTTAAGTTAATAACATAGGAATAAAAGATGATCAAAATTGTTGTAGATTATCTGTCCATTAATTGATTATTTCAGCATTAGTTATCTTTTCCACTGACTTCCACATCTTAAGTGTTGCTGTTTAAAGTCAGCATTGCACTTTTTCTGCAGCTCTGCATATGTTTTTCTGTCTGAGCTCTGTGGAGGAGGAAAAAACAATATCAGAAGCTTTCAATTGTTGATCCCCTGCTGGTACATTTGGCTTGTTTCTATTTTCCTGTGGACACGGTTATTACAAACCCTGTGTTACCATGCCAGCCACAGCTTGTTCACATAATGCACTTTTGTCAAACTGCCAAGCGAGAATAAGAAAGCATTGTAAATATTTGATGGCTGTGTAATGAAAACACCGTTTTTGAGTGGCACATTTCACATGACTCATCCAAGCTCTTCTCTGAATGGAAGAAGAGGAATCCCCTCAGGAGCCGTTATGATTGACAGCGCCGCCAGGGCCAATGACAGACCTGTCCCAGTCGATAAAAAGCCTGTCTCAGCCAATGACATGGCAGAGGGGTGAAGACAGGCCCAGTCTGAGTGTGCTCTGTTGGTTCTGTCTGCAAGGGCTGGTGGTGTGTGTCTGCCCGTGCAGCTACCTCCTGACACCTGTCACTTAGCGACACGCCCCAGTTGTCACATCACTCGCCCTGTTATGGCCAAATATTGATTTCCTGATTCAAAGCTGAGAGATAAACGGATAGCAAGGGCTTTTTTTTGGGGTGCTGCTGATGGAAATAGGCTTGTTGATACACCTGACCCAGCAACAGAAGTCTGGTCCTCAGAGTTCTAAATATTTAACCTCTGATGAGGGTTTTAGAAAAGAAACTGCAGTGTTTAACCATTATTTACACACAGAAAAGAGAAAAGGGGACTTAAGGCTTTCTTAAAAAGTCATAAATATTGTGTTTTAAGAGTTTAGGACTCATTTCTACACAAATCTACTAATATGAATGTAGCAGGCGTTCAAAAGTAAATTCTAACAGGTCTTACAACTGCTGGTACAATTGTGTAATAATACTGTGAGCCACTTTATTGCTATTTAACCCCATTTATTTATTTTCTACTGATTGGACATTAAAACTGTCAGATAATAGCAAAAAATGATGATAATCAGTTTGATTATTTCTTACATAAAGCAGATGTTGTTATTGTTGTTTTCAAACTGATTGTCAAATATCTGTGTTATGTGCTGTGTGTGTGTGTGTGTGTGTGTGAGTGTATGCGTGTGTGGGCTGGAGGAACCAGGTCCTCTCTCTGCCTCCAGCCCACACACACAAGCTGACTATATGAGGTTTCAAAGGAGACAAATAACTTTATGGTCCAAAGCCTAGAGCTTGAAAAAACATGAGCTACTGAACAGTCAAATACAGATTTACGTAATAGATGATATTTTTTTCACTGTGCAAATTGTGTGATACCTGGATCAGCGAGTCCCGTGGTTTCTAAGAGGATGTAGTCAAACTTTCCTTTCTTCTCCATCAGGTTCTCAATGGCTTTAAGACCGTTGTCCCTGTAAAACGAAGGAACAGCCACTAATGAAAAGGCACGTGCAGATCAATATGGTTACAGTTACATACTGTAATGAAGTAAGAAGCAACAATGCTGTCTTGTATACCCAGTAAACAGATACTTGTACCTCAGTAAAGCTTACATAAAAGATTTTTACTGTGTACATGTACCTTAATTACCACAGTAGTTCATATATGTATGCAAAATATTAAGCACCAGCTTAAGAATTTAAATTTCAGGACCTAAAGTGTCATTTCTGTTTGAACTAACAAAGTAAAACAAACTGAACTCCAGCTGTTCTACATACTTGACAGAGCAGCAGAGGCAGCCGTTTCTAAGTTCCAGCCACTCCTCGTACAGCTCTCCTGCATGGCTCACTGCGAGGGACTTCTCAAGGGCACTGCCTGCAGGTGAGGACAAGGAGAAAAGATACATTTGAATAAGATTAACTGATAAAGACTGGGGCAGTTGCCTTTAAATTGCCAGATAAATACAGATTTCAAAAAGTCAAATACAAGAGGTGTTTCAACCTCTTTAACAAAGTCAAGCAATAGAGGAAACCGACCAAATCAAACTAATTCAATATGAATATAAGTAAAGACACTGTTGGAAAGGTCATCAAGTCTATTTCAAAATATGACTCATGTTACCGTACTAGTTTGTTGACGTAAATATGCTGGACAGCAAAAAACACATGTATAGCTTCTTACAGCTCTTGACAAAGTTGTTACTTTGCTGCCATCTTGTGGACAGCAGAGGAACAACACAACGGTCACAAATAGTTTTGAGCACTGTTGTTTAAGCCTTATTAAAAATAGTTGAATGCTAAAACTAATTTTAATTTTTTCCAGAAGGAGACATTATTTTACCCTCTCCAAATTCATTGAGTATGACAGCAATCCGCTTGTTGTGCTGTTCTGTCAAAATATAGTTCAGGAGCGTGGTCTTTCCAGCACCTGTGACGAAGCAAACACATGAAAACTTTAAGAACAAAGCACACCAAACATTCAATGCAACAGTAACAATTTCACTCGGATGATAAGAAAACATGGATTATAATTATTAGAGCGAACAATATACTCTGCATACTGGTTTTACTGTAGACAGACTGACGTGTAGGCATATAATCCCCTGTATAAACCCATTAAAGCTGTGAGTAATGCAGATCTCTCACCGAGGTAACCTGTGATGATGGTGACAGGTATCTGCTCTGCAGAGGGAGCAGACGGGATGTCTATGGGCACCAACTCTGGACAGTCATCTTCCTCATCCATCACCATGACATCCATATCAGAAATAGCGTTTACAATCAGGGGCGCGAGGTGGATCTGATCTGATGAATCAGTACAGAAACACACTTTATAAACAAAAACTAGGAGAATAAAACTTTAAGTTAGGCTATTAATGAATCAGAGTCTCAAAAGCACCACATACACAAAGTAGCTTACTAAGAGATCGTTAATGAATGATTTGTTAGTCCTAAAGATGTTTGCAGTATATTCAGTAGATACGATTTAAGAGCCGTATGTTTTGTTACAAATTTTAACAACACAGATAACTTCATGGGATAACATACTGTCTCTCCCCACAGTATTAGCAGGTGAAAGCGTGCAGTCATTAGCCAACATGTAGCATTTTTAGCCTCTACTCGCTCCTGACAGCTGCTCAATACGCCACGACTGCAAACAAAGGCAATTTTCTTTGATTCATGAAGGCTACAAACAACTAACCTGATATTACTTCTGGTGTGTCTCAGTTGTCAAAGTTTTCACTACAAGATGTTCTCCTCTGATGAGCCGTTGCTTTATGTTTTGACAGCGTGCTACACTAAAAGGGCACCGATCAAACCCTGAGGCGGCGACAATGGTTCCGATTTCGTTCTCAGTCGGGTCACAAAGTCTACAGGAGGGGAAGATTATCACAAAATTACAGTAGAGTTAATCTATGATTAAATTAATAATAATTCTGACAATTGAATAGCAATAAATACACAAAAAGTTTTTCGTTTCCTGATTTCGGGCTGCAGTTTCTAGAACAGGTTAATCTTGGTCTGATGACAAGTAATAGCCACCAGAGGGCGACAGAAACCATCGAGTGTAAGGAGTTTCTAAAAAGGCAAGAGAAACACCTTCCATTAACGAAAATAATAATCCTTCAGCATTTTAAAGATTTTTAACCTTTATTTTAGGGTCACAGTGCAATAACATGCATAACAAAGTATAAGCTCGGTGATTATAAAACAGACCTGCCATCTTAGAATTTTTAAAGGAATATATTACTGCATGAAAAGTGTACAAATAATTAACACTGCAAACAACAAAACTCATAATAATAATAATAATAAAAAATACAGGTCAATTGTGTTGGATGTTTAATTGTGGCATACATGATTTGTGACTAGGCCTATTTAATGAATGAATATCAATGAATATTACAAACCTGCAAGTTCTTTGGAAAATAGGCCTACTGGTTGAACAATCAATAAAGTAGACCAAGTAAAAACTAACTGCCTCCTTGTCAGTCCTGTTACAAATTGTAACAATAGCCTATAGAGGCTTAGGGGCAGGAGTAAAAAACAACAGAACTTTATTTTATATGTTCATAGCTCATGTTGAATTATATAAAGCAAAAAGTTAAATACACGCTTTTTATACTTATTTTACTGAGACATGGAGTGATCTAGTAACAACTGACTGCATAACTATTGCTATTAATCAAAGTTGTCATAACTTGAGTTCAATATTTGCTACTTTTGTGAATATAAGACCAATCTGCCATAATCTGTGCTCATGTTCATTATTCACATTCAGTTGTATACAGTGAAAACCTCATGCTAGTCTCCTACAGGAAAGGGTCAGCAACAAAACCCATGTTATTCAACTTGGCTATGTCTGGCTCATTAGTGATGGGAATTCCGGCTCTTTTCAGAGAACCGGCTCTTTTGGCTCGGCTCACTAGAAAGAGCTGGCTCTTTCGGCTCCCAAACGGCTCCTCAGAGTATTTGTTATATTATATGATATGATATTATTTTATTATCAAATTA
>JAQLOL010000022.1:1438703-1465625 GCA_029783665.1 Naso thynnoides | reverse complement strand
CCCCCCCCCCCCCCCCCCCCCCCCCACATATCTTTTTAGTAATTGTGCATTCATCAAACAGGTCAGATACACGAACTTGCCGAAAATTTTATAACAGACGTTCTTTTTAACTAACGTCACATTTTCAGGTACTTTCTGTAACGTTTACTGAATGTGGACAAGATGTGAACCAACACAATAACTCATAGATGAAGCTGTTTTGGGAAAAATGTGTGGGGTCTAATAACCTATGTGGCCAATGTTGACAAAGGACATTGACATGCAGTGACACTGGCATGGTCCTTTAAGACTTTGCTTTATACCAGGGTTATGACTCATGCTGGTCTTGCTATTATTTCACCAAAATATACCCAAATCCGAGACTCTGCCTTATGTCTTCCTGACAAGAGCAGCTTTGGTTTTAAGTGACAAGGAGTGCCAAGCCACTGGCTGATTAAAGAGAATGACAGATGTTGTTCACTGTGACAAGCTGTGTGTCTACTTGCGGTAAAATAATGTCCAATTGGCTTTGCTGGCAAGAACTTATGACTGTTACTAGGGCCTGACTGATATATTGGCTGGCTGATATTGGGCCATCACAGATATGTCCGTATTGGCATATGGTTCACCAATATGCCCCGATGTTAAAACCGTTTTTAAGGCTGGAAAAAATGCTTGGACTAGTGGTTTAAAATGATGTAATCATGTAGTTTACAGCTCGGTATTTAATAACTTGTGAGTAAAGTCTTTACTGTTCAGTGCATTTATGTTTGGAATAAAGTTTGCTAAGATGTAAGATATCCTGCTTCTGTTACATGTGATATACATCCACATTCAGCCAATATTATACTGTATATGTAAAATAATAGTCAATATATATTGGATGTTGGAATTTTCTTACTCCCAATTATTGTTATCGGCATTGGCCCAAAATATCCCATGTAAGTTTGGCCCAAACTGTTCCTTGTCTTGTCTTTTTATGGACCTGCATGTATGTCAGTGTATGCAAGTAAGAAATCCCTCGTGTGCATGAATGTGAGAATGTGCGCACATGCAAATGTTAATTCACGCAGTATAATGTGAACAGTGTATGTTTTGTCACAGTTTCAGTTGGTATGCATGAAGTTTGTCTCTCCAGTGGCAATGAAAGATATGGAGGGAGGGCACGTTTGTGGAGTGGGCTCAGTCTGTACAAAGGGCAGGGCATGTTCCTTTAGAAGTCAACTTATGAGAAGATTTTACAAGGTTTAAATTGCTTTGGGTGCAGGCTTAATACACTCAACAGACAGGCTGCCCTTAGGCAACAAAAGTCATACATATTTGCTGAGGGTTTTATTTTTTGAGAGAGAATTTAGGATTCTGGGATTTGAAAACATCTATAGCTTAGCCTAGAGCTTTTTAAATAATTATGATCAGTCATTTTTGGGGATGATTTCACACAAATCTTGGGTGTGTATTACATGTGGGTCTCCAACTGTTTATTGCAACTTTGCAACCACTGTGAATCTCTCTTTTGTATACATAGTGTTACATACTTAATTTATGGTACGAAAAGGTCTTTTCACAACAGTAGCTTTAAAAAAACAAAAAATTGTAAAAAAAAATTCAACAGTAATGTTTGCCTAACAGTAGTTATGTATTGAAACACAATTTATTTGAACTTACGGCTTTAAACAGATCGTTTCAAGTCATGCTGGCATCGACTCCACCCACCTATCCCACTGATCCCCCCCTGTCCTATTTACATCTGATCCCCTGGTACCTCTGTTCTCTGTCACTTTTCTCTTTTTCACTCCAGAGATTTCCTTCTGTCCTCTTCAGTCTCTCACACTTTTCCTTTCTGATCTGAGGCTACCTCAGGCTTGGGGTTACAGTCTTCTTCGTGTCCCACTCAGCTGCAGCTGAGGCAGCCAACTCCTAATGACGCCAATGTTGTCCACCATGGCTTCTTGTGCGCTGGCTGTTTAATGTGTTAATACAGCTGCGTACTCTTTAAGATAAAACACCTCGTTGCTTCACCATTCACATTTTAAAGTGAGACATGCTACTCTAAAACCATCTGACCCATGATATGTCTGTTGCACAAGTCAGAATTCTGGCCTCCCATCCAGATACGTGCTGAGGTGGAGCTGAGAGGCTGTCATTCCTTAAGTTGACTTCAAGCTCTGTGGAGCTTTAGTCTCTTCCCTGCAGCTCCTTTAAGCTCCGCAGGCTTATGTGATTTGCTTCATTGCATTAAAGGAGTAACTCAGCACATTCCTTGTAGACTTTAGTATTGCAAAAAGTGGGCGTGTGTGTGAAGAGAATTTATTCCTCATGTGCAGGTGCACAATGGGTTGAAAATGCACAATCCTTTAACAAGCAATTTCTGTATACTGTTGCGCAAGATACAAACCTGTGGTTGCATTGAGCAGCCGTCAGGTGCACCACCTACTTATAATCTACTTTCTAGGTTAAATATATGCTGTAGACTGTGTTGAAGAGTTGATTTGCACAAGTCAGAATTGCACAACAGAGCTTTTATTGCTGTTGATAAGAGTAAAAGTTATAAATGTGGTCCAGCATACCTGTGCCTGTGGCCAGCATGCATATGTGTTTTCAATGATGCTACATTATAGTTTTTTGCAGCCCTGTATTTCTGCAGTGTCCATTGATTTATTTATTTATTTATTGTTACTACGTCTTTTGTCTGTATTTATAAATGACAGTAGAGCAGCTATGTGTTGAGATAAAACTGTGCTGCACTGCTGGACTTTACTCTTTGTGTAAATTTGTATACTGGTCTCCCACCCATGGCTTAACCTTCTGAAGCACTCGGTTATTGTATTGACTCAGCACGCTGTGCAGTTGACAGGAAGGAAAGTGTTATAAGCACCTCAGAGTGTTGCTGTGGTGCTTTTTTAATATAAGTTTTTGGATGTTTGCATGAAGCTTCCTCGCCAATTTTACAGGCTTCATGACTGAAGCCTCAGTGGTTTTGACATGCTGGCATTGCACTGGTGTTTATGGGTTTATGGTGGTAATTAGTAACAGGGCCGTCGTAACAACGGTCGTGGGGGCTTAATGAACCCATGAGATTGACCACAGGCGAAGCAGTCGGGAATGTGACCCATTTATTTAAAGTCTTTGCCCTCCGACTCTCGCCTGTGTGGCAATGTTGCAATAAACTGCTTCTGACACTCACATATACAAAAATATGAGCAACTCCGAGACAAACAAAAACTTAAGCACGTAGACATTTTTACACAAAAGTGGCCTTTCATCATTGAAGTGCAGAGAATAAAGCAGTTATTGTGTGGAGTTGGTAGGGCTCAAATGATATGGTGGATTAATTACAAAGAAGTAGACAGTGCATCAGCTCAGCGCCGCATAGAGACGAATGTGGGCAACGAATTGGGACACTGGCTTTGTTGTTGTCATTCCCTGTTCTCCCTTCTTTTTGAGGAGGGCTACAGGCAAACACACTCACAGACACATACACACTATCCCCATCGAGGCGTCTACCCAACCAATATATTTGAATACTACTCTATTGCTATGTCATGTTGATTTCCTGCTCAGTCTGACCCTTATATCAGGACACCGTATTTATTCCACTGCCTGTATGGCTGCCACATAGACTGTATGGGCTGCCAGCATGACAAAGCCTTTACACAGCCAGCAGAGATGTGCTTCTGTAGCGAGCCAACAATGCTTTGAATGGAATCACCATGGCTGACCAATTCAAACTAATGCGGGGAAGAACAATGGTGGACTCGCTGTTGTGCCTCTCATTAAGATAGAATGTGTGCACGTCGGTGGAACTGTGCAAAAGTTATGATTTAACATGAGCCTGTAAAATGATTTTGATGCAAATGTTAACCGTCAAATAGCCTGGGACGTACACATGGTATGCTGATGTAATGACTATTATTCTCTGCCTGCTGAGCACAAAACCTTTACGAATTTGAATGTGTTTCCATTTTCTGTTGCAGGCACTCCTCTGCAGAGATCAGAAGACACTTCGGTGGGAACTATGGCTTTCATCACAGCCGAACCAACTCCAATGCTTCGGCCACAGGGTATCTCACTGTGGTGAGTTTCCCTCTATCAAAAGATACCTTTGATTTCCATCTGGCAGGTTTGTGTCACATTATTTATGACTGGCTCATAGCTACCCATAAAGAAGAGGCATTAGATATTTTAAGTTAAGCTAACATGAGCCACTAGCTGCAACAGATTCAGAAAAGATTGTCGGCTAGGGCTACATGATTTTGATAAAATATCTTATTGCCATTATTTAGACTGATTTTGCAGTTGGGGGAGGATTTGTATTTTTTCCTTATTATCTTATTTTCATTAAAAAACATAATACAGTGATTTTTAAAATTATTTTTGCAGGATTGTATATCAAACAAAGATGTTTTCTGAAGGCTGTAGAACACAATGTGTAGGCAGTTTTTTTTACAGTTTTTTAGCAGCACAGTATTTTAAATAAATGTTTTTTTGACACACACATTTCACCTTGAACAAATATTGGGCCTCCATGCGATTTAAAAATTGCAGTAAGTCATGCTGCGATTTCAATTAAATTTCGGTTAAAGCTGGGGTAGGCAGTTTATTTTGAGTTATTTGGCAAAAATTCCATAATAACCATTCAGCATATTGTAAATCAGGGGGTCTGAAGGAACACTGGGCTTCTGCACTGCTCCTTGACTCTGGGTTCAGACTTCAGAAATGAAGACTGATGGACACTTTCTGGTCAATCACGGGTCATTTTACTGTCGTGCGTCTTAGTGACAGATTATGTCACTACGAGCTGATTGGCTATTAAAACAAGTGACATGGCTTAAGCTCTAAAACTGGCCTCTGGTGACTTGACATGCTGAGCTGCAGGCTTGTCAGCCGGCTTGAGTCAAGCTGGGACGGACCAGTTAACACCTCTGCAACTGTCCATGCAACCATTTTATCTCGTCGTGAATCTTTGGAGCAGACTGGCCTTAAAAGAGAGAGCGACAATAAATGAAATAAAATGTGAGCTGGAGCAGATGGGGGGGGGCTACAGCTAGCTTGATCTCCAGAGGTTGCCTACCTCAGCTTTAGTGGTGCAGCCCTGCTGTGTGCATTGTTTACTTAATATATTTTTTTAAACAAATCTCTTTTAATGTACATTGTTATTTATCCAACGGTCTGATGTGTCAAGTGTATCAAGGAAAATAAGCTGACTAAAAATGAGTGCTGCTTATATAATGTTACTTCACATAATAGTAGTGATGAAATATGAGTTGAGGAGAAATTCATACAGTGACTAGCAGGTCAGTCTTGAGTTTTCCTCTAATGCTGCTCTCACACAGTTTTAGTGTTTGTGCTTACAACACCAAAGGCCTACAAGCATGTCTTCTTCACATCTTCTTTGCTGTCATAAATGCTGACAATGTCTGACTCAGTGTGTCGTCCAGTTGAAGATTTTAATTTGAATCATAGAAGCTCTGCTGCAATGTAAGTCACTGTTTTCACAAAAATCAGTCTGCATTTTTGCAAAGGACCTGAGTTTTTTTTGGAAGAGTCTTTTCTTTCTCTTACAATAGACAAGACGAGAACTTTGTCATGGCTTAGCATGCTTTTGTTAGTGAGCAGGCTGACACGGTTTGTTCTTTGATTTAACAGCTTCTGCAGAGGACTGAATGCCATTGTAACAGGTTGTTTTCTTGCCTCTACAGTCTTGCAGACAGTTAAAGAGATTCCTGATCTCTCAGGCAGGCAAACAGAATGATGCTCAGTAATCCTTTGTGGGGATTTGTTCCTACTCCACTCTGTGGTACCCTTTGAACCTCCGTCTCTGCTTCCCAGATTCATATGTCATTCTTCCTGCTTTTTTCTATTTCCGTCTCTCCCTCACATTTCGTCACTCTGTGGCGCCCTACATCGCTCTCATTTCAAGTTTTCTAAGGCTCTTAGGCGCTAAGTCTCCTGACATATCTGTGTGCATGACTAACTGAGCTGAAACCCTTTGATAATTTCCCAGTGATGATCCTTGAGCTCGTCAGCTGACAGGGTTTGAGGAGGAGTGCTTGGACCATCCGTCTCCTCTCAAGCTTGTACAATACAAGGTGGTTGATCTCTAACCTGCTTGGGAAATGGGTCAGTGCCTTGGCTGCTGACAGGCGCTGGATGGGGCCTGCTTACCTTGCAGCTTACACGGGCAAATCTTTAATATGGCCGGATTTGGGATGCGGGAGAGGGGTTTTAATTCTATAATCTCCGGGATGATAGTTTCCCATTATTCAGCAGTCGCGTCTAGCGCAGGGATGAGGGAGGGTTGTTTGTTGAGAGGAGGGATGTTTGTTGCTGCAGTTGTGACGTGGATCACTTTGTTGATTATCATAACTCACCCTCTCTTACTATTTTTAGTGCATAAATATGAGAAATGCCGCCTGATCAGTGCTGTTTGTTGTAGGTTTAATTTACAAATTGAGGGATTAAGAGGAAAAGCAGCATGTGTTTTTGAGCATGTATGCTGCACTTGTGTTAGCAGGATGCACGTGTATGTATATGTGTGTGTGTATGTGTGGTGTTTCTGTTCCTGTCTGTTGAAATACCAATTGATAAAGGGACGCCTTGCGATGTCACTTCCTTTTAATGTCTTGCGGTTTCTCCCCTCCAGCTCTAAACTGCACGACACTTCGTCTGAATGCTCGAACCTGCTGTCAAAACATTTTGATGGTGCAAACACTCAGGCTCAACTTCAGTCCTCATTTGGCATGGCTATAAACACCTCTTTCACTTTTGGAAGTGCTGATTGTTTTTCCTGGAGTTCTTGACTTCTAGGAATATGAAGATCAATTTGAATTTGCCATCTGGCTTATTTTCAACTAAGAGCACTCAGCGTCAGTAGGTGCACGCTGTAGGTTCCTATATCCGGAGAGCGCCATTTTGTACACTTCCTTTTTATGGTGCACTTTTCAGTTTTCAGCCGGGTAAGTCTCAAACTTCCATATGAGCATGTCTGTCCTTTATAATACTTTACAGTGAGATAATTACAAAACTCGATTGTCTTAAATATTGCTATTCAGGTCAAATGTGGCTGCATTCTGTAATAATATTGTTTGTTATACCTTCTTTTCATGCTTGTCCTCTGTCACTGTTCATAGTTGGAAATTGACATTAAGAAAAAACGATTTTGATGGATGCATATTATTATTTAAAGGCATCACTTTTACTTAAGTAAGGTTCCAGGTGTGATTAATAAAACATTGCTGGCTTTAGAAATGCATACTCAATGTTTTAAAAAAACCAAAACATTTTTTATTTGGTTATTGTTGCATGAATCCACAAAACTTTGTAGTTGTAGATTAAAATCCTTCCTACGGGTAAAAAACAACCATTGAGGGTTGCAAAAGTTAAAATCACCGGTAAGTTGAGCTGATAGAAAGTCTTTCTGATTTGGCACCAAGAGGAAGTTTCTTCCTGGCTCCTTGCACAGCAGCCGGCGCTGATCAGAGGCATGCATAGATTTGCATTCATTTGTTTTCGTTAGCCTCCGCACTAAACAAAAAAAGAGGCCATGCGACAGTGATAGTTTGAACTTTGAAGCAGAGAGCCAGAGAAATTCGCATAGAGAAGCCTGCTACTGTCGAGGCTCTGCTGAGGTTTACTCCCCCCTCATTGAAAGGAGGAGTCAAAGGTTGCATCTCTACTGTAGGCGTGCCATTTGAAATAATAACGAAGCAGTTGTTCTGTCCTGCTGTGTGTTTGCGTGTAGTCTTTGCTTCATGTGTTGCATGCTAACTATTAACCCATGAGGAACAATTTGCTCCTGAGCACTGAGCAGTGAAAAGATATCCCTTAGGGTGGATTGATGTGCAAAAACATGTCTAAAGGCAAAAGGAATTTGCTTTGCTTTTAACAGCGGTGACTCACCTTGCTGCTGCTGTTATCTCTACCTCTTCTGTGCGTACATGTCATTTGTTGTGTGTCTGCGATTGGCTGGTTTGGATCTGCTTTTCTCTCTCTTCTCACTTTTTTCCTGCACACACACACTTTCTCTCATATCCAGTCCAACACACCCTACCTGTTTGTCATGCAAATGCTTGCTGTCTGGGATGGTGTGCAGGATTAAAAGCTTAAATATTCTTTTTGGATAGTGCTAAGGTGGATTTTCTCCCTTAAAACTGTGCAATGTATATGTTAAAAACACTCTTTTTATTGTTAATGGTTGTTTTTGAATCTCTCAGTAAGATATTGTGGTGTAAGTTTATTTGCAAGTTTTGACTCACACAGCCCACAGATTGTAATCAGATTGGAAGTCTGCCTAGTTTGCAGCCACTTTTCATTGAGACACCTGCTCCATGCAGGTTTCATTTTTGCAACCACAGCCAGCTGGGCACCACAAAAGGAACTGCGTTATCTCATCAGTTGTTTTTTCTTTTCCCCTTGTGAGCTCTTTCTAATGATTAAAAGCACGTCTATTGGTCCCCTTGAAGTACATGTAAATTTCTTTTATTGTGCGCACTGATGATTTGAACAATATGTACTGATTCAGGGACCCAAATGAAAATTTCGACCCATTTGCACTGTACATAGAAGTGATTACAGCTTTGCCTTTGATCTGCTGGAACTCTGGAGTGCAGGCTGATAGAGTTTTTGTCTAAAAATAAGTCACTGGAAAAAAAAAAACATGCTTGGCTGTCTGATACAGGCCAGTTTGTTCCAGTTTCTATTTATATTTTTGCTTCAATCTTTTGTCCCTTGTCAGGTATGAGCTAATAGAAAAATAGTCATGATTCAACATGCTTGGTCCCACCTCCCTTCCCTGCTTTTATTCCTCAGAACTTCCTCTATGCACTGTGCAAACTTATCACTCACCTTAAAGCTTTTCACACATAGTTTGATTAGTGTATGCTGCTGTTTGCTTGTTATATCTTTCATATTTCTTTTGGTCACCTTTACCCTAAATCTTATCAGACAGTTCCAGGGCAGTGTCTTGACACGATTTGCCTTTATACTCTAATTCATATTCACCTAAAGAGGCTCTTCATCCACTCCACTCTGTTAAGAGCCTTAAATTGTACTTAAGCAAATATTGCTTCCCATATGTTCCTCATTTAATGATATTAAGTGCTCTGTGTCTTAATTCTTCCCTTCCTCTGTCCCTACTTCATTTTGCAGCCCCAGTCGTATGAAGCAGTGGAGCCGTTGGACCTGGAGGAATTCCTGATGTCACAGTTGAGAAGTGGAGACTCAGCACTGATGCAGGAACTTGGAGACTTCCCGGACGATGACCTGAAGGTGGAGCAGGTGGAGAAGGAGTGTCGGACTGTTCGACACTCTGTCCCTGAAGACGGGTGGGTCACAGGATGTCTGACATTGACCACACAAGAATCTGCACACTGTGAAATCCTCCCTACATTGAAAATGCAAATCTGTGAGACATGTTCAGTAAAGAATCATCCAGAAATGTGTGATAGTGATGATAAGTTACAGGAAAAAAGTTGCACACAAATACTTCTTTCTTCCAAGAAGTCAATGCAGCAACATTAATCTTTATCCTGTATATCTAGGAACCTTTGAAATCTGAGTTAATTCAAGGTACTTGACAAAAAGAAAACAGTGGAAAAGGAGTAAAGAAAAAGGTCAGACATCAATGACTGTTTCATCAATGGAAGTATTTATAGATACATATATAAACAAGACTGACTATAAGATCTGAAGCAGATATAAAAGACAGTCAGTGTTGTCAGTATAAAATAAAAATAAAATGTCAACTTGTGTTAGCTTATCCAAAGCATTCACTTGTCCTACACCTTGACCATGAGGTACAGATTAAGATAGAGGAGGAATGCAGTTTTCAGTCTGTGAATGTCTGCATACTTGCCAGCGTGAGAATGTGTCCTCTAATCCTCCTTGTTTTTCTTTGTAGATCGGAGTTGGATTCACATGTGAGAGACTGCGTAAAGAGTTACAACCAGCCGTGGCTGGTGGTCTCTAGAAGGTAAATTGTCTCCCGTAGAGCACAACAGTTACAGTTACATACAGTATAGTAGCCTGGCATGACTGACTTGCTAAAGCTGCAGTTGGTAACTTTTGGGTAAACATCAATAACTTTTTGTTTTCTATTTGGAAAAAATGTCATAATACCCATAGATAGCTGTTGGTTAGTTATGAGGTCTGAGAGTTTTGCGAGATCTCTGTGTTTTCCCTTGCCTCTGTTTACGGGTTTGGTAAAAATCCCATTGCTCCCGTTCTGCCCAATCAGTGATGCTCTCTGTACTCCTTGTCCTGATTTGCTGATCCATACTGCCCTTCTTAGCAACAGGTGATGTCAGTATGACCTGATTAACTGTTTGTTCCTGATGCTCTGACTCGCCTCTGCCAACAACAGAGTGTCTGCAAGGGACACCGTTAGTCAGCTCAAGCTTGAGCTGAGATGGACCATTTTATTCCGCTGCAACTTTCCCTGCAACTATTTTGTCCCCTTTTTAAACTGGAATTTAAAGAGATGCAGACAACAAACAAAATAAAAGGCGAGCCAAAGCAAAAACGGAGAGGGGAGTCTGCAGCAGAGTTTCTTCCCAACGAGTCCCATGCTACAGCATAGCTAACCTTAGCTTGTTAGCTAATTACCCAGAGCAGCTTTAAAATAACAAAACAGAATCCATTTGTGGAGTTTAGTAATGGCAAACTACTTGTTATAGTGCTGAAACAACACTTGGCTGGATGTTTCTGATGTATAGGATACTCTCGTGTATATGTCAAGTTGCTCCACACTGCAGGATGTTAACCAAAGATCCCCCCCCAAATCACAGTAATAATGCCCTCGCTAGTTTTTAGCTGTAACACCTTGCAACAGATGCTAGCTGCCTGAGAAGTTGCATATGTCTGAGAAACAGGAAACAAGAGTTCTGAGATGCCCTGATAAACATTATACACTGGGATCTCCTGTCTGATACATTGCAGTGCTCGCTCTATCTCTCTCTCCCACTCACACTCACACACAATAGACATACACTGTTACTATGTTGCGTAAGGCTTCTGTTTTCATTGTTATCTAGTTTGATTAGAGGTCCAGAGGTGTATCAGTAGTAGCCATGAATGTTGTTTTTGATGTGCGTTGTGCTGTCTGGGTCTGTGACCTGGTGTGTGATGTGTGTGTGTGTGTGTGTGTGTAGGTGCCAGGGAGATGGCTGGAGCGCGTACTCGGAGCGAGCTGGGCTTCACAAACTCCTTCGGAAACAAACCTTTGAGTCTGACTTCCAGCCAGAGGACTCACAGAAGCCAGTAAGAAGTACAAACACAGAAAACTGGATTTCAACACACACAGTCGCTTCCGGAAATAAACTCACCAACAAATTTTAAATGAGAGAAAACCTTACTAAAATCCTCATTCAAACCTGAGTCTTTAAAATTTAAGGACATTGTTATGTACAAGTTTTCTTAGTCTTTTTCAGAGGCAATTTTGCTCTTCTATTCTTTTCTTCTTCAATCTTAGATCTGTCTTTTGCTGTTGTGCCAGTCTACTTTTGTGTATTAGGAGGTTTTATCAGATTTCAAAGACAGGGTTTTCGATCAGGTCTGTTGAACATAGTTTCATAAAAATGAAAAGAACGTAAAAAAAAAGTTCTGATAGAACTAGTGTAGTACAGATAATTTGTATAAACTTCTAGAAATTGAAATGAAGAGTTTGAATTTTTTTTTTTTTTTTTTTTTGAAAAAAATGCTTATTTGCTTTCTTGGAAAGTTTGACCCTGATAACAAATTCACTCTCACATGAAGGCAGAGAGCCTGTAGTGACTCATTTTAGCTGTTGGTTGGTTTAACTCTGGAGACTCTGGTAGCCTGACTCTACTTTAAGTTAAAAATATGCCTAACAGCACTTGCAAAGATCTTAAGTTAGCACGTTATATGTCTGATTTGTACTCTAGAAGAAATGCAGTAGTTATTAGTTGTAGCTGTGCAAGTGGGAGTCACGTGTTGCAACGCTCTCATAGTGAATGACGGTCAGGAGTTACTTTACATAATGTTGACGTCATGTGAGGTTTCCAACGTCAGCTGCCCCACACAAAAACACTGGCCAGTCTGACAAACTGTTAATCCTCAGGTGATAGTTACACTACATAACTCCCCCATTAAACCGCAAACTGCTGTTTTTACGTTTTGTTTGTGTACAAATCTAACAGACAAGTGTTGTCTGTCCTGGTAGCCTAATGGTCGATGTGCATGCCACATCACTGCACCACAGTTTGCTTTTCAGCATGTCATACCTCTCACTCTCCCCACATTTTCTGTGCATCTATCGAAAATAAACAATAGAAACAACAAAGAGGTGCTTTAATTAGCGGTCTTCCTTTTCCCTTTCTGTCTTTGTGCTAAGCTAAGCTAAACTAAACTAGGCTAATAACCCTCCTGTTTTGTCTCCAAACCCTTTGCAAATGAGACTGAAACTGGTATTTAAATAAAATAGAAAGGTAAATAAGTGCATTTAAATTTCTCCAATTTGTCAACATGTGTTCTCTTAACAAAACAACAGAAAAATTGGCTGTGCAACCTTGTCCTTGAAAACCAATATGTTGCCCTTAATGAAAGTGTCTTTTGTTAGATGAAGAGCATTAAGGCAGAGCAGTATGGTAGTCCATACTGATCAAGGCTTGAGAGGGAGACCACAATACTGAATGTGAAGTGTGAGGGAGCTGCGGGAGAACGGGGTGGGGGATGCTTTAATGGTGAACACAGAAATGTTTTGTTATTCCTATCACTCTTTCCTCTGTGGCAGTGGCTCTTTTAAAGTTCGCTCAGCTTGACTTGCACTCAACTACACCTGAATATTAAACGCTTTAACACCCTTCAACTCTGTATGTTTAGCCATACAGTCAGACAGGTGTTATGGTTAAATACGTACATGGTGTTATTGTTTCTTCTTTTCTGCGATTTAAATCAATAGCTTACGTCTGCATGCCACAGTCCTTTGCTTTCACTAGGGATCCCTGCCTCAGTACTCCATTAACAGTTGGAGCCAAGTTCCCATCCTCTCTCACTTCCATCTCTTGCTCTTTTTTATCATGGTGGCCAAATCCCCAGCTCCCTGCATCAGGCAGTCTCTGCCAGTCCAAGTCCCAGTCAGTGCCACTCTCAGCCTCTGGCTACTCACCCAGCCCGCCTCACCAGCCCCCTCCTGTCACCTCATCCTTGCCAATTCTGGTTAATCACCCAAACCAAAAGGCCCTCATTACCGCTGCAGGCTTCCCATGAATTTCATGCCAGAAAGAGAGGGACAGAGAGGGGGAAGAACAGCACTATTGTCCTGTAGGGCTTAATGGGTCTCTTCTGTGGTCCAATCTGCTTTAGCTATAGCCTTGGGATCATGGTGTGATGGCCCCTCAGAGCCACAACAGGGTGAAGCTTCAACAGGGTGGAAGCTCGGTCAGTCCTTGCCTGTGGTCGGAGAAGTGGGATGTGAGATTGATGGATGATGGAAAATGAAAGAGACAAAGAGAGAGGGGTGGCAGCAGGGATTGTTCAAAGCAGGATACAGCATGCGAGCAGTGAGGTTATGCCCTGCCCTGTAGCCGAGTCTGAGTAATTCCATATGGTGCCAGTGTCGGGCTGAAAGTCCTCCTGCTGATGGGCAGAGGATGCTTTTATCAGAGGGTTTTTAATAAAGTCCTCCTAATATGTTGAAAAGCACTTAAGATTGTGTGCTTTCGTGCTTAACTTTAAGCCACAAGAGCTAGGTAGTTTAAAGATTTAAAGGAAAGTATTTTATAGTCTTTCCTTCCCTTTTTCTGTTTTGCCAAAAGTGAAGATTTTTAGTATTTATGCTATTGTCAGAGTTTGGATTTATTAGTATAAAGTTGTGGATGTTGGTGGTATCCATACATAGATATTTGCCGAATGTAGGAACCCTGTATTCCAATCAAAACAGCAGTAAACAAGGTAGAGTGAAGCCACAAGGGGACATAAATATATTAATGTTGTCAACAACTGACATTTGTGCATTTCTGATGCTTAATTCTCCACTCAGATCTTACTCCAGGGCACCTAAGAAGACACATTTAAGTATACATACTTATCACACTCTTATATTAAATTAGTTAATTTAAAGGCGTTAAGCTTGTGCCTCTGCCTGGTGCTCATCTTTTGCACAACAGGACGGTGTTATTGCTGTTCATCCGAAATGTGCAGCATTTAGCGAGCTTGTTTGCAGGACTATTGTGTCTCTGGGTCAGCAGGTCAGCTGCTCTCTTTGCTGTTGTCAGTCTGCTGGGAGAGCTCTGATTACAGAGCTCGATCAGCTAATGTGCAATGCACTAATAAATCGCTAGTAACGAGTAACTCATACTGTGATATTGAATGTCGAAATTCAATGATTTACTTTCTGCATCATGGTGACCTTTTTGTGTACATTTCTATGAAAGCACAGCAAGAAAACTACATGTTTATAACAATAAAGGAAGCAACTATTGAACCGTGTTAAATAAAGACTTTCTGCAGCATACAGTAAACATCAACATAAGCCTGTGTTGTGTGTTTTCTGCGTTGAGTAAGCCTTGATCTGAGGAAGACAGACTGTCATTGTCTCCGGGCCAAAACAGAAGCTGTCTAGACTGTCTGAATGGCCGTTAGCTGGTTGCTGTGACCCGCTGACAACATAATCATGTGGGCTGCCTTTTTAAATGTGGTGTGCAGTATATTATTGACAGATCTGCCAAAGTATAGAATTAATATATTGTTGATTTAAAAATACAATTTAAATTGGGCAGATTTATTTAATCAAATGATGGTAAATACATGTGGGAAAATCATGAATCTCTCGGTATGCATGGACGCCTGTTTTTCCTCTTAGTCAAACCTCATTCAAATCTTATTGTTAGATGGAGGAAGAACAGGCTTCGAGCAAATCTACATTAATATAGTATTCATCACCCCGCACCCATTTTCTTTGATGTCCCCTTAATAACATCCCTCTGGATATTCTGCCTTAATACCCCTTATTTTGCTCATCCTTTGTTTTTCTCTCATTGCTTCCTCTTTCCCCCTCACGCCCTCCTCTCTGTCCTCCCATGCTGTTAAAAAACCATAACCAGCCTTACGCTTTGCTTCTTTTCTTAGGTCAAGTCTCCAACTCTAGCAGGGCTGAGTGATGACTCTGGCCGCACGCTGACCTCCTCTGACTTTAACTTGCGGTGTTTGACACCAGACCAGCGTGTGGAGGGGCTGCTGGCCTTCAGCACCCCAGAGGAGCTTGATCGCTTCAACCAGGAAGCGCGGCAGGGCAACAGACACCCAGAGCTGTTTGCCCTGTACCCACCAGCTGATGAGGTGAGATAGAGAGAGCTGGTGTTCACAGTAAATGTAATACACCAACGCATGCATGCATATAGTGATAATAATGGTTAGAGTAAGTCTCAGTCATTCTTTATATCAGATTTTCTGTTTTTAAAAAATGCACATACACAAAAATGCAGATTGCAACTCTTCTTCTCAAATAAACAATGTTATAATCCTTCATGCCTTCAATAGGAGGGGCTGCTCACTGCAGAGCCAACGGGCTTTGGGAAATTTAAATGGACATTTTGAACTGGTTCATGATATTTTTCAGAGCAAAAAACTAACAAGGAATGATTGACAGATTGATTTATAATGAAAATGACAAATTGTTGCATCCCTTTTGTCTAGGTGCTCCTCATAAAAGTGGAATTTATATGCAGAAAAACTTACACACAGGTTGAAAATTAGTATTTGAAGCCAAAGAAAAACATTCATTTTTACTGACACAACCTTAAATGTAACCACCATTAAGAAGGCAATAAAAATATAAAAAGCATTACCGAGTTGCAGTTTCTTGCCAGTAACGGATTTTCTTCTGTTAACGCTGGAAATAAATTGTTCCACGCTGTAGTGCACTAATTCATTAACGCCTCTGACTCTTGTTAAAGGTTGTAAATCTCCCTCAAATGTAACAATTCCTCCTTCACTTTTAGCTTGGTTTGGAAACTTTTTCTGCTATTGTTTTCCAGGAAGATGCCGTGGAGATCCGGCCCATCCCTGACTGTCCCAAAGAACACACTGGTGACCGCATCCTGATCCGATGCCAGGCCATCAAGTATGTCATACATTTTCATGCTATAGGGGGGGCGGTTTAAACAGCTGCCTTCTGTTTCTCTTTAAAGTTGGACAAGGGAATGACAGTTAGCCGTGTTGAAGGAAAATCATTCCAACTTTGCCTTTTTAATGAAATCGACCTTTTGCTAGGCTTTTAACAAACAGTACATTCTTGTGTGTCATGTCTGATCAAGACATAGAAGTCTGCGCAGTCGTTTCAGACTTTGCAGTAGAAGTGATGGACAGCGTGGTGTGGGAGAGTGCAGGATTGCTGTGCAGTGGTTGTTGTTCCTCTCCAGAAAATCATGTCCCTCCCTCTCTCTGTGGGATTTTGTGTGTGTGCGTCTCTTTCTCTTTCTTTGTCATTCGCACACACAAAAATGCACACACACACACACACACAAAGAGTTCGCCTGCCTTTCACTCTTAATCTCACTTGTCCTTTCTGCAATCCATAAAACTGTCCAATGTTTTAGTTGAACTCATTTCTCTGCTTGCAGTGGTTTGGCAGCTCCATCCCCGTCTTCTTTCCCCTCAGTTCAAACATGTCATCACTTACTGTGGTCCGTTTTCTTGCTTCCCGATACAACAATAATCTACGGGAATAGAACAGGACTGGAGAAAATAGAATCGGAGAAGCAAAAGGAAAAACCAGAGTACTAATGTTCAGTATGTTAAATATTCATCTCTCCTGCTATTACTGAATTACTCATTTCCTTTTTCTTCTTGGCTTCTTAGGTTTGAGATTGACATTGAGCCCATATTTGCCTCTATGGCGTTGTATGACCTGAAGGAGAAGAAAAAGGTAAGAAAAAGCTTCACGTTAGAGTTCACAAAATCAAAACCACAAGTTGGCACTGTGCATCTTTGTCCAGTTGTTTGGTTTTAGCATGGTAGAGTACGTTATGTCATGTTAAATCAACAGAATTTAGGGTATTTAGAGAAGGAAAGCCTCCTGCTATCCCTACAAGAGAGCAGTTGTTTTATTTTCCAATTAATATAGCCAAATAAACTACATAACTCACAAGAAAACAAACAAACAAAAAGAACACTCAAGACACACAAACTTATGCGTTCCACTGAAACAAACATACAACAGCTATCATCATATCACATATCAGCAGGCCTAGTGCCTAAATCAGTAGCAAAACAACGAATCTAGCAAAAAAAGTTATGTAAACAGAAAGAAATCTAGGTTGTTAGCAGTTTGCTGAGGGATCCCACCTTATTTGTACACAGCCTGTCAGACCTGGTTAAGGACTCAGCTGCTATTTCACTCATCCCCAGCTTAGCCCTCGTAAGTAAAATTTTCACTGGTTGAATTTCCAACTGTTTGAACAAGAACTGCTCATTGCTATTAAGTGAAAAAAAGAGATATATTTCCTGCGATTAATTGAGTATTTGTCAACTTCTTGGGAATATTTCATGACTACTAAAATACAGCTGCCATGCTTACACCTTGCTTCACATTAGTCTTTACATTTATTAATGTTGTCCTAATTGGACTCAAAGGATGTTATGTCCGGGAATCTTGCGTGTTATGTTCACCTTGCCACATATAATACAGGGATAGGACAAAATAACATCTTACTGTGTAACAGCCCTGCGGTAAACACCAGTGAAGCTCGTTATGTGTGCTTGTTGTGGAGACCGTCACAGTCTTTAAGCTGGTGTCGGGTTTACTTGTGACCACAGCTGTATTTAAATCTATATGTTGTACATTCAATATAGTAAGTAAAATTACCTCAATTATATTCGATCAAACCTTTTTGAGTAGTTCTCTAAATACAGTATTACTAAGAAATATTCTGTATTTTTGATGTTATAGGAGACAGTTTCCATTTTTATGAGTGTGGTTCAAAGGCAACATAGGTCATTTTTAGGTAATAATTCATAGCGTAAGATTGAACCCTAATTATTCATGATGGTGAGGTGGTGTGTGGTAGCTTGCCACCATCTGTGTCGATGAGTGTAAATAGATGAACGAATAGCACCTTGTAAAGTGCTTTGGATTAAAAAGACATATACTGCTTAATGCAGTCCATTTACCAAAGAAAGCATAAAATATTAGGCATCAGTCACTGTAGGAGTGGTTTTGTTTGTGGCAGTGTTGCAAGAGGAAGCATCTTGATGTAGCAAGAGAGGAAAACTTCATTAACAGAGTGGGACACTGGTCACAAGTAAAATGTTCCCAACACTAACAGGAAGTAAGTTAGTGAGTTAGTCCTAAAACTAATAGAATTTGGTCAGTCTCTTATTGTCTCACTAAAGTCAAACATGATGGGTATCTACTAAAAGCTAAAAAAAATATGAACATATACATATAAAAATGTTATGTACTGCTTACTGTTAAGTTTTATTTATTTTTTCAATCTTTGTGTCATGGTAACTGTGTCATGTGCCTTCTGTTGATGCGGGGAGGACTCATAGTTTCTTCTGGCAGTCAGCGTGGCAGTGAGGGATCAGTGTAATCTACAAGGATTTATGTCTCATCATCCTCACATATTTGTGCCCCTGGGGGTCGTCTTGTTTTGGTTCTATAACTACTAATACTGCACCGCATTTTCCCAGTCGACCATTTTGAGCCACGGCTATTTGCATGTTTTTTAGTGGATTTACACAGCTGGACAGCTTTTTTTTTGGTGAGGGGTCTGCAAGGATTTAGTTTGTTCTAAAGTGCTCATGGATCTCTCAGATGAGACAGGGTTTAAGCCACAGGCATTGCCCTCTTTGCAGTGCTGCACTACTGCTTTCTAGCTTGTCTGCATGACTGATGACTATAAGATGGTCTGCTGGGTAAGATAGAACAATTTAATGCCCCATAATTTTGAAAATGGACTATATCTAAGACAGTCCTGGGACAGCACAAACAGTCTAAATCACGCACTATATGAAATGTGCACTATACTTTATGAATTATGTGGCCTTAATGTCAAAGAGGAAGCTGTAAATCAAGGATGTCTTCAGTTCTGCCTCCTACTGATGTCCGTCTCTAGAGTAGAGCTAAAGTCACATTGTCATTATGTATTTTGCTTCAGATGACTAATTTTATTACGTGTTGAATCGCACTGCGTCCTTGTGGAGGTTAACAACTTCCTGCCTTTAACAGTTAGCAGAGACAGATCCAGACTGTTAAAGAGACATGAGTGTGTCTGACTGAGTGAGTGAAGGAGAAACTGTCAAGCTTGTTTTGTCAGTTAGATGTGGTTGGAGTGGAACTGTGAGGCATAGTTACTGACCCATTTATCTCTGAACCGTTGATGCTTTTACTTTCTTTTTTACCTTGTCTTTTTCAACTCTCCCCCATACACTTGTTTCTTTCTCTTTGTCTCCTCAAGAGTGATATATTTTATTTTCGGCCACATTCCTGCTGCTCTCCCTGTTTTCCTGCACGCCTTACTGCTGTCCCTCCTGGGATTTTTGATGCTGTGTCTGTGTTTGCTTTTTTGTTCACATGAATTTCGTTATTTCACATCTGTGAAATCTGCAGCAGATGTTCATGTAATTCCACATAATTCTGTAGTTATTAATCATGCCTCTCTGGCCCCTCGGCCAAGGTGCAGATGCAGGATTTGACCCAACAAGTGGCCTACTTATGATATCAAATTTATAATAAATAAGGACAGACAAAGGTGCTCGAGTACACATGCAAACAGACAGATGTCCTCAAAGTGAAAAGTTCAACTTTTCTACATAAACGCAAGACTAGGCAAGCATAGTCTTGCTGGACTGTGACTACAGTCCATTGGGAGGCCCCAAACAGTCATCCGACCAATTAAACCACAGCTTCTTCTTTTTTTTTTAAATCTATATGTTGGAAAGTCTGCAATCAGTTAGCTACATGTTTCAGTCTGTCTGTTTCTTTCTCACTGGAGCAGCAGCCTCACTGATTAGTTTAACTGCAGATAAATGAAAATGTATTGGAGAGTGTTTGTAGGCGAGTAGCTAATTGACATGTTTCCATACTGGTGTCATTGTTTGAAATATCTGCTATACTACACAAAGCCAGTTTAGGTATGTGCAGGTTGTGTTTTTGCTGACAGACTGGGCAGAGGCATCGTAAAAGACGGAATGGTAATCTCCTCACCGGTTCTGTTTGACAATGTATTTAAGATGTGAGGCATCAGTATTAATCTAGACTGCTTCATGGCCAGATAACAGTTGCTCATAGGGACTTTAACAGAAACCCTGCTACCAGGCATGTCGTACATTCGCATGTACTGCACAAATAACCAGTATCCATAAAACAGCAAGTAACCTATGTTACTTCAATCACATCCATACAGGGTTAGTAAACTATAGTAAAGCTTTTAAAATGTAATTTTAGTAATAAACATATATTTTAATGAACTGGTATTGAATTGCTGCTCCATATCAGTTGATAAACAAAGTCCAGGTATCAGAATTGGCCTGAAGAATTAGACTATCTCTATCAATCAATCTATCAATCTCTAGTTCAGCGTCTCCCTAAAAGTTTGCAAGATTTGTCACATTCAGAGAAGGTGGTTAAAGGAGTCCTAAAACATGCCAGATCTCGCCACACACAATAGCTATGTTAGCTGCGGCGATTGGTCACAAGTTTGCATCATTAGAAATGTTTTACATTTGCTCTGTCCCTCATTCAAGTACGATACATAACTGCTGTTTTCTGACATATGTGACATTAAAAAAGGATTCAACATTCCACCTGTCCCATTAGCTCGAGGAATGTTGAAGAGTGACTTTCACAAGTGATTGCTGTTAGAATTATGAGTGTTAGATCAGTGAACACAGGCGCTTTGTTTGACATGTTTATATTGTTTAATGAGAATATGAATAAAAATGTGTAATTTAGGTCAGCTGGCTTTGATCATTGAAAAGTGATTTATGTGTTTTCAAGATGTCGTTTGTCAGTAGAGGGTGGACTCCTCCACTGCAGACTTTTGAGGACTTTCACTCTTGCAGTGAGTGCGCTTTATGTTAACATGAACAGGGTCATTTCCGACCGCAAATCTGTGCAGGAGTTTGACTTGTTTGACTGCAATTAGCAAAATCAGATTCACGACCGAACGTGACCCACCTAGAATAATTTTCATAATGTGTAATCTGACCAGTGATCAGTTGCTGCCTTGAGGATTCCAGTTGACAAGTCAGTTAGGTTTGGCTGCCTAGAAGTCAGCTTTGGTGTGGTTTTTGTGATGGATGTCCTATGGGACGAGCAGAATTCAGGAGAGTGTTTAATAGCTTTCCAGTGAATAGGATCACATGACATGCAGCAGGACAAGCCAGACTAGGACATATGGCTGCGTTCCTAGCCTGAGGTCGTCGAGGAGAGAGACAGTGGAGTGGACTGAATGGATGATATTTCAGGATCAGGCTTTGGTTTACATGAAACCAGCATCCTGGGACCTTTTCTAAACTGATTCCTTCATTGGAAAACTATACACCCTACAGTGACTTTTTACATTTTATTATGGTCTGAATTTCATGTCTGTAAAAGATTCCATATCCAAAAGTAACCATGTATGTTATTTTTACGAAGAGATGTTTTTCTGACTTTCAGAAGTTGAAATTTTCAACCTTGTCTCCCTCCAGATATCAGAGAACTTCTACTGGGATCTAAACTCAGAGCAGCTAAAAAACTTCTTGAGACCTCACACGCCACGTGTGGATAACTCCACCCTGGCCAGATCTGCCATCTTTTCCATCACCTACCCTTCCCCAGATGTCTACCTTGTCATCAAGGTAATAATGAAATTAATAGCACTTATGATAGAGTTTTCCTACCCTGTAATTCATTGCAGTACAGTCTTTGTATTTCAAGCTTACTTCGGACGAAGAATTTTTGAGCCTAGATGCACTGATTGTTCATTCCCTTTATGTCTGTATTTTAGATCGAAAAGGTACTTCAGCAAGGAGAAATCAGTGACTGTGCTGAACCCTACACCACGCTGAGGGAATGTGACTCTGCAAAGGTAACATGGCAGAGAAATTACACAAACCACAAAGAGGCTCCTGCAGATTTTGCCTTGTTCCATCCTCTTCTGAATATATGCTTTTTGTGTACTATTTGCTGAAGCTGAAGGCATATTTAACATTCATTTACCTACCTAATTTTGCTTGTGGTCTTTCAGAACAAGGACAAGCTTGAGAAGCTGCGAGGTCAGGCGGAGATGTTCTGCCAGAGGCTAGGCCGCTATCGCATGCCCTTTGCCTGGGCGACTTGTAATATCATGGATGTCATCTCATCTGCCACGATAGACCGTGATGTCACTGACTCGGACAGCTTGAAAGGAGGTGTGTACTTGTGCATGTTTGTTCCAATGAGTGGTTGTTAGTAACAGTGGTTGTTTCTAACAGTGTGTGTATCTACACACTTTGTTTTTTCAGGTAAATCCAGCAGCATGGACCGGAGAGCACAGCTTCCCAGGAGGAATTCTGAACGTTACAGCACCATTGATGATCAGTTTTGCAACATTTCTGCTTTTAAACCTGCTACCATCACTATCAGCACCATCTTCAAACAGGTGTGACCACCGCCCAAGTACGAAGAGTAGGACTAGTCTGTGTAAATACGTTATTTTCATGAGGTACAAGATACAAGAACAGACAGATAAGCTTGTAGTTACAGCATGGCCTTGTCTCATTGTTTGATCAAACATGCCATTCCATCAGTTCCAGTAATGTTTCTTTCATAAAGTAATGACTTTGAATAAATGCTGCTACATATCAAAAATGAAGCACTGACTTAACCTGTCTTTAAAGCTCATCCCATGTGTTTGTTTTAGCCTAGCATTTTATTAGCTTGATTTTGGATCCTGTTATTGAACTTTTAAATGAATGAAATTGTGGCAAGGCAATTACTTAGTTACTAACTGTGCCTCTGTGTGTGTGTTTGTGTGTGTGTGTGTTGTGTGTGTCAGGAGGGAGATCGTCTGAGTGATGAAGACTTACTCAAGTTCTTGTCTGAGATCAAGAAAACCTCCGCCCCACAGAGGCGAATCAAGACAATACCAGGTCATCTCTCATTACATCACAACACTCATTCTGGGAATTAATTTAATTTTATGAAATAAGGGAACAGTTTTTAACTACAGGTATCACAACTTCCGTGCACAGAAATGAGAGGATCAGCTCTATGTTGTCGGTCAAAAACAAAGCTGCAGCCTGTCAGCTTAGGGCAAAGACTGTAATCTTTGTTAAAAATTGAGCATAAACATGACATGTTGTGGTTTCACTGGGAGGCTTTGTGGACATGTCTTGGCTGGGTGCAGTAACTGGAGCCACCGTGATGTTGTCAGGCAACAAACTGACACTACAGGAAGTAACTGCACTTGGGCAATAAATACTTCACTGACATAACTCCCCTGAATACAATAACTTGTCATTTTTAGCCTTGGGTTTTTTGTCAGCTTAAACACGTAAGATACAACCTGTTAATCATTGAGATTTAAGGGTGCTGGTTGGCAGAATTTGTTCCTTTTGCTGACAAAGCCAGGCTAGCTGTTCCCCCATTTCCAGCATTTATGCTAAGCTAAACTAACTTGCTGCTCTTACGTCAAACTAAATGGACTGACATGAAAGCGGTATCGATTCTGTCAACTCACTCTTGCAAAAAAGAAAATTAACAGTTTTCCCCAAAATGTAGAACTTTTTAAAAAAAGGGGGGGTTGGTTTGATTTTATCCTTGATTTATCCGTGACATAACATCACATCATTTATCCAGTATACTGTAAATGCAGGTCACTAATATGTAAATTTTCCTTATATTATGTTTTCCAGGTGCTATAAAGCTGGACATGTCTCCAGTCCATGACACACCACTGGCATGTTTATCCACCGAACTCATCCCTCTGATCCCTGTGGCTGAGAAGAACATTCGGCCAATCAAAGAGGTGCTGGAGTTTCCATCCAGTGAGGTTTATGTCCCTCACAACATTTACAGGTGGGTTAGAAGGTGTAAAATATAACTGACTGATCACAAAGTCAGTTCACATTTCAATTTAGACTTTGTGCATATGGTATTTTCTGTGTGAATTTCACAGAGCAAGGAAGGAGAGTAAATTTCTTTAGTTTTCTAATCATAATATTATTATGTCTCTTAAACAAAACTTGCACTGAGCAGGAAGCTTTTGGAAAGTAAATGATTCAGAGCTTGAGGTGTGAACAGGTTTGTTTGCTCTTACAGACGGTTTTGCTCTCTGAAAGGCCAGAGGCGTCAAGAACTGACATGCTTTACTCATCACTCAAGAGCTTTGCACATTTTCAGTGTAGTTCTATTTTAAGGCTTTTCCATCCAGGCTATGTGTGAAATAACAACCAGGATGCAGCCTGTGTTAGCACAGGTTTAAGTCAGCAGTCACGTCTATGCTGGATTTGTATTTCATGAAACATTAGTTACTTGATGTGTGAACAAGTCGCCGTGGTAATTAAATTCTAACATTCTCTTGGTGTTCGTTCAGTGTAATGTTGAAACATATACCTTTATTACTCATTTTATGCCAGATAATGGTGTTGTATTAAATCCATTGGTCACAGTGAATAACTGGTTGTTTGGACATTTCTGTGATTGTTTCCTTACAATTGCTAAATGATGAAGAAATTGCTGTTCAGACAGTGCCATCTAGTGATGAACATTGGAACTGCATTATTTTGTGCATAAAAGGGATTTTGCATATTTTGTCATGTTTTAAATAAACAGAAAGTCTCCCCGTCACTCTCTCTCTTCACGTCTCTGTAGGAACCTGCTCTATGTTTACCCCCAGAGGCTGAACTTTGTCAACAGGCTTACATCAGCTAGAAACATCACCATCAAAATCCAGTTCATGAGTGGAGAGGACCCAGCCTGCGCTCTGCCCGTGAGTGCTGCTGTCTTTTATTCTGTGATCTTGCTCATACTGACTAACATGCATGTGAGTGAGGGGACAAGCATTTTATGTACAAACTTCCCTCTTTGTGTTTCCTTGGATAACATTTCCCTATCACGCTGCAGAAGAAGGACAGTGACAGAAAAAGGAATTGTGCACTAAACACTCTGCACCTTTGGGAGATGTTAACCTAATTGGACTAATCAGATTATCTTTAGTGATCTTTTGAATATATTTTTACACAGATTGAGGACTGTAAACTTTATTTCCCATCACTTACACTGAAGGAGCATTACGATGAAAACTCTTTTAATAGCTAATATAAACAGGAAGAAAGATTCAATCAACAAAAACCTGTTTCAGAGTTTTAAGACAGACTTGAAAAAGGTGGTCCTCTCCTTTACAGAAAATATTAAGGAAGTGTGTTTTCAAATTAAATAATATCAAGAACCTGTTATTGTAAATACAGAATCATGATATCAGTGAACAGTCCTATTAACCTCAGTTGGTACAAATTTTGTGCTGTTAGAAAGATGGAACTCTCAGTTTGTTTTGTTCCTTTGTCCATTCTCAGGTCATTTTTGGGAAATCAAGTGGCCCTGAATTTTTACAGGAGGTCTACACCAGTGTTACCTACCACAACAAGTAAGTACACATTATTGAGTTTCATTATACTCTGTGTGAGCTTATTTTTCTGTGATTCTTCCTCTGTTACTCCCTGTTTCCCTCTCTCGCAGGTCCCCAGACTTCTATGAGGAAATGAAGTTGGCTCTTCCAGCCCGTCTGACTGAGAGACATCACTTGCTGTTCACCTTCTATCACATCAGCTGCCAGCAGAAACAAAACCAAAGCGGCAACTGTGAGACCCTCATTGGATTCTCGGTGAGATTTTGTCAATTACTACCCGGACATGCATTCTAAATTTACACTCAGCAAAAATGTGTTAGCATGCTTTAATTGGATGTTATGGAAAGCAATCTGTAACTCTGTTTCACATTAAAAAAAAAAAAAATTCTGTGCCGAAACATAAAGTATTTACATTTAAATAAAAAATGATACATTTGTCAAAAGTTAATTTTCTTTGTATAAGCTGATTTCATAGACTTACTCTTCGCTTTTCTTCTAGTGGCTGCCCTTGTTGAATAATGACCGACTGCAGACTGGTCAGTTCTGTCTGCCCATTGCTTTGGAGCGACTACCTCCCAACTATTCACTGCACACACCTGAGGTATACATACATTATTGCAATATTTAACATGTAATTCTGCATGCCCATATCATGCTTCTGTATCTAAAGGAGTCAAACAGTATACATTAAAGACTGTAGATGTTTTAAGATCGAACACTGACATTGCAGACACACTGTTGTCTTTGTTGCGCAGAAACTTACAGCTCAGGTCATTCCAGTCAAGTGGATGGAGAGTCACAAAGGACTTTTCAACCTCGAGGTCCAGGCTGTGTCGTCTGTGCACACACAGGTGAGCAGTGGTTACACACATAAACACAACAACTCAAAGTCTGAGTTTTTTTGCTTTCAGCTTCTTTCTCTCTTTGTCTGCACAACACACAAGTAGACTCAACAACCTTAGTGTGCACACAACACAACAGAACACGACAAGTGTCCACTCTGCTGCAGTAAGACATCCGCCCTCGGGCATTTCAGGCGCCCTGTCTCGTTACATTTGTTTCTCTTTCTCTTCCATTGTTCCTTTGTCGCTTTTTATTCTCTGCTTCCATTGCAAGTACAACACTGCAACAAATCATCTGTCTTCTATACCAGGACAACCACCTGGAGCGCTTCTTCACCCTCTGCCACGCCCTGGAGGGCGGAGCTACATTCCCACTGCGGGTCAGGGAGGAGAAGATTCCAGAGAACAAGCTGGAGCATGAGCTGAAGCTCAGCATTATCTCCCTGTCCTCCTCCAGTTTAGAGCCTCTGGTGCTCTTCCTCCATCTGGTACTGGATAAACTCTTCACCCTCATCATGCAGCCCATGGTCATCGCTGGCCAGACTGGTGAG